>BMAO01022135.1:0-13468 GCA_019973975.1 Trichonephila clavata
AAACTCTATTTTCTGATGTAAAATCCGACGCTGATCGCGAATACATGTAGCGCTTTTCAAAATTTCAATTAGATCAAAAGTTATTGCAATAAAATTTTCACATTTTTTGGATATTTGGCAGGGGAGACGTCATGAACAGGGAAAAAATTTCTAACTCCTATTCCAACCAAACTCTATTTTCTGATGTAAAATCCGACGCTGATCGCGAATACATGTAGCGCTTTTCAAAATTTCAATTAGATCAAAAGTTATTGCAATAAAAATTTTCACATTTTTTGGATATTTGGCAGGGGAGACGTCATGAACAGGGAAAAATTTCTAACTCCTATTCCAACCAAACTCTATTTTCTGATGTAAAATCCGACGCTGATCACGAATACATGTAGCGCTTTTCAAAATTTCAATTAGATCAAAAGTTATTGCAATAAAAATTTTCACATTTTTTGGATATTTGGCAGGGAGACGTCATGAACAGGGAAAAATTTCTAACTCCTATTCCAACAAACTCTATTTTCTGATGTAAAATCCGACGCTGATCGCGAATACATGTAGCGCTTTTCAAAATTTCAATTAGATCAAAAGTTATTGCAATAAGAAATTTTCACATTTCTTGGATATTTGGCAGGGGAGACGTCATGAACAGGGAAAAAATTTCTAACTCCTATTCCAACCAAACTCTATTTTCTGATGTAAAATCCGACGCTGATCGCGAATACATGTAGCGCTTTTCAAAATTTCAATTAGATCAAAAGTTATTGCAATAAGAAATTTTCACATTTCTTGGATATTTGGCAGGGGAGACGTCATGAACAGGGAAAAAATTTCTAACTCCTATTCCAACCAAACTCTATTTTCTGATGTAAAATCCGACGCTGATCGCGAATACATGTAGCGCTTTTCAAAATTTCAATTAGATCAAAAGTTATTGCAATAAGAAATTTTCACATTTCTTGGATATTTGGCAGGGGAGACGTCATGAACAGGGAAAAAATTTCTAACTCCTATTCCAACCAAACTCTATTTTCTGATGTAAAATCCGACGCTGATCGCGAATACATGTAGCGCTTTTCAAAATTTCAATTAGATCAAAAGTTATTGCAATAAAAATTTTCACATTTTTTGGATATTTGGCAGGGGAGACGTCATGAAACAGGGAAAATTTTCTAACTCTATTCCAACCAAACTCTATTTTCTGATGTAAAATCCGACGCTGATCGCGAATACATGTAGCGCTTTTCAAAATTTCAATTAGATCAAAAGTTATTGCAATAAGAAATTTTCACATTTTTGGATATTTGGCAGGGGAGACGTCATGAACAGGGAAAAATTTCTAACTCCTATTCCAACCAAACTCTATTTTCTGATGTAAAATCCGACGCTGATCGCGAATACATGTAGCGCTTTTCAAAATTTCAATTAGATCAAAAGTTATTGCAATAAAAATTTTCACATTTTTGGATATTTGGCAGGGGAGACGTCATGAACAGGGAAAAATTTCTAACTCCTATTCCAACCAAACTCTATTTTCTGATGTAAAATCCGACGCTGATCGCGAATACATGTAGCGCTTTTCAAAATTTCAATTAGATCAAAAGTTATTGCAATAAAAATTTTCACATTTTTGGATATTTGGCAGGGGAGACGTCATGAACAGGGAAAAAATTTCTAACTCCTATTCCAACCAAACTCTATTTTCTGATGTAAAATCCGACGCTGATCGCGAATACATGTAGCGCTTTTCAAAATTTCAATTAGATCAAAAGTTATTGCAATAAAAATTTTCACATTTTTGGATATTTGGCAGGGGAGACGTCATGAACAGGGAAAAAATTTCTAACTCCTATTCCAACCAAACTCTATTTTCTGATGTAAAATCCGACGCTGATCGCGAATACATGTAGCGCTTTTCAAAATTTCAATTAGATCAAAAGTTATTGCAATAAGAAATTTTCACATTTCTTGGATATTTGGCAGGGGAGACGTCATGAACAGGGAAAAAATTTCTAACTCCTATTCCAACCAAACTCTATTTTCTGATGTAAAATCCGACGCTGATCGCGAATACATGTAGCGCTTTTCAAAATTTCAATTAGATCAAAAGTTATTGCAATAAAAATTTTCACATTTTTGGATATTTGGCAGGGGAGACGTCATGAACAGGGAAAAAATTTCTAACTCCTATTCCAACCAAACTCTATTTTCTGATGTAAAATCCGACGCTGATCGCGAATACATGTAGCGCTTTTCAAAATTTCAATTAGATCAAAAGTTATTGCAATAAAAATTTTCACATTTTTGGATATTTGGCAGGGAGACGTCATGAACAGGGAAAAAATTTCTAACTCCTATTCCAACCAAACTCTATTTTCTGATGTAAAATCCGACGCTGATCGCGAATACATGTAGCGCTTTTCAAAATTTCAATTAGATCAAAAGTTATTGCAATAAAAATTTTCACATTTTTGGATATTTGGCAGGGGAGACGTCATGAACAGGGAAAAAATTTCTAACTCCTATTCCAACCAAACTCTATTTTCTGATGTAAATCCGACGCTGATCGCGAATACATGTAGCGCTTTTCAAAATTTCAATTAGATCAAAAGTTATTGCAATAAAAATTTTCACATTTTTGGATATTTGGCAGGGGAGACGTCATGAACAGGGAAAAAATTTCTAACTCCTATTCCAACCAAACTCTATTTTCTGATGTAAAATCCGACGCTGATCGCGAATACATGTAGCGCTTTTCAAAATTTCAATTAGATCAAAAGTTATTGCAATAAAAATTTTCACATTTTTGGATATTTGGCAGGGGAGACGTCATGAACAGGGAAAAAATTTCTAACTCCTATTCCAACCAAACTCTATTTTCTGATGTAAAATCCGACGCTGATCGCGAATACATGTAGCGCTTTTCAAAATTTCAATTAGATCAAAAGTTATTGCAATAAAAATTTTCACATTTTTTGGATATTTGGCAGGGGAGACGTCATGAACAGGGAAAAAATTTCTAACTCCTATTCCAACCAAACTCTATTTTCTGATGTAAAATCCGACGCTGATCGCGAATACATGTAGCGCTTTTCAAAATTTCAATTAGATCAAAAGTTATTGCAATAAAAATTTTCACATTTTTGGATATTTGGCAGGGGAGACGTCATGAACAGGGAAAAAATTTCTAACTCCTATTCCAACCAAACTCTATTTTCTGATGTAAATCCGACGCTGATCGCGAATACATGTAGCGCTTTTCAAAATTTCAATTAGATCAAAAGTTATTGCAATAAAAATTTTCACATTTTTTGGATATTTGGCAGGGGAGACGTCATGAACAGGGAAAAATTTCTAACTCCTATTCCAACCAAACTCTATTTCTTGTAAAATCCGACGCTGATCGCGAATACATGTAGCGCTTTTCAAAATTTCAATTAGATCAAAAGTTATTGCAATAAAAATTTTCACATTTTTGGATATTTGGCAGGGGAGACGTCATGAACAGGGAAAAAATTTCTAACTCCTATTCCAACCAAACTCTATTTTCTGATGTAAAATCCGACGCTGATCGCGAATACATGTAGCGCTTTTCAAAATTTCAATTAGATCAAAAGTTATTGCAATAAAAATTTTCACATTTTTGGATATTTGGCAGGGGAGACGTCATGAACAGGGAAAAAATTTCTAACTCCTATTCCAACCAAACTCTATTTTCTGATGTAAAATCCGACGCTGATCGCGAATACATGTAGCGCTTTTCAAAATTTCAATTAGATCAAAAGTTATTGCAATAAAAATTTTCACATTTTTGGATATTTGGCAGGGGAGACGTCATGAACAGGGAAAAAATTTCTAACTCCTATTCCAACCAAACTCTATTTTCTGATGTAAAATCCGACGCTGATCGCGAATACATGTAGCGCTTTTCAAAATTTCAATTAGATCAAAAGTTATTGCAATAAAAATTTTCACATTTTTGGATATTTGGCAGGGAGACGTCATGAACAGGGAAAAAATTTCTAACTCCTATTCCAACCAAACTCTATTTTCTGATGTAAAATCCGACGCTGATCGCGAATACATGTAGCGCTTTTCAAAATTTCAATTAGATCAAAAGTTATTGCAATAAAAATTTTCACATTTTTGGATATTTGGCAGGGGAGACGTCATGAACAGGGAAAAAATTTCTAACTCCTATTCCAACCAAACTCTATTTTCTGATGTAAAATCCGACGCTGATCGCGAATACATGTAGCGCTTTTCAAAATTTCAATTAGATCAAAAGTTATTGCAATAAAAATTTTCACATTTTTGGATATTTGGCAGGGGAGACGTCATGAACAGGGAAAAAATTTCTAACTCCTATTCCAACCAAACTCTATTTTCTGATGTAAATCCGACGCTGATCGCGAATACATGTAGCGCTTTTCAAAATTTCAATTAGATCAAAAGTTATTGCAATAAAAATTTTCACATTTTTGGATATTTGGCAGGGGAGACGTCATGAACAGGGAAAAAATTTCTAACTCCTATTCCAACCAAACTCTATTTTCTGATGTAAATCCGACGCTGATCGCGAATACATGTAGCGCTTTTCAAAATTTCAATTAGATCAAAAGTTATTGCAATAAAAATTTTCACATTTTTGGATATTTGGCAGGGGAGACGTCATGAACAGGGAAAAAATTTCTAACTCCTATTCCAACCAAACTCTATTTTCTGATGTAAAATCCGACGCTGATCGCGAATACATGTAGCGCTTTTCAAAATTTCAATTAGATCAAAAGTTATTGCAATAAAAATTTTCACATTTTTGGATATTTGGCAGGGGAGACGTCATGAACAGGGAAAAAATTTCTAACTCCTATTCCAACCAAACTCTATTTTCTGATGTAAAATCCGACGCTGATCGCGAATACATGTAGCGCTTTTCAAAATTTCAATTAGATCAAAAGTTATTGCAATAAAAATTTTCACATTTTTGGATATTTGGCAGGGGAGACGTCATGAACAGGGAAAAAATTTCTAACTCCTATTCCAACCAAACTCTATTTTCTGATGTAAAATCCGACGCTGATCGCGAATACATGTAGCGCTTTTCAAAATTTCAATTAGATCAAAAGTTATTGCAATAAAAATTTTCACATTTTTGGATATTTGGCAGGGGAGACGTCATGAACAGGGAAAAAATTTCTAACTCCTATTCCAACCAAACTCTATTTTCTGATGTAAAATCCGACGCTGATCGCGAATACATGTAGCGCTTTTCAAAATTTCAATTAGATCAAAAGTTATTGCAATAAAAATTTTCACATTTTTGGATATTTGGCAGGGGAGACGTCATGAACAGGGAAAAAATTTCTAACTCCTATTCCAACCAAACTCTATTTTCTGATGTAAAATCCGACGCTGATCGCGAATACATGTAGCGCTTTTCAAAATTTCAATTAGATCAAAAGTTATTGCAATAAAAATTTTCACATTTTTGGATATTTGGCAGGGGAGACGTCATGAACAGGGAAAAAATTTCTAACTCCTATTCCAACCAAACTCTATTTTCTGATGTAAAATCCGACGCTGATCGCGAATACATGTAGCGCTTTTCAAAATTTCAATTAGATCAAAAGTTATTGCAATAAAAATTTTCACATTTTTGGATATTTGGCAGGGGAGACGTCATGAACAGGGAAAAAATTTCTAACTCCTATTCCAACCAAACTCTATTTTCTGATGTAAAATCCGACGCTGATCGCGAATACATGTAGCGCTTTTCAAAATTTCAATTAGATCAAAAGTTATTGCAATAAAAATTTTCACATTTTTTGGATATTTGGCAGGGGAGACGTCATGAACAGGGAAAAAATTTCTAACTCCTATTCCAACCAAACTCTATTTTCTGATGTAAATCCGACGCTGATCGCGAATACATGTAGCGCTTTTCAAAATTTCAATTAGATCAAAAGTTATTGCAATAAAAATTTTCACATTTTTGGATATTTGGCAGGGGAGACGTCATGAACAGGGAAAAAATTTCTAACTCCTATTCCAACCAAACTCTATTTTCTGATGTAAAATCCGACGCTGATCGCGAATACATGTAGCGCTTTTCAAAATTTCAATTAGATCAAAAGTTATTGCAATAAAAATTTTCACATTTTTGGATATTTGGCAGGGGAGACGTCATGAACAGGGAAAAATTTCTAACTCCTATTCCAACCAAACTCTATTTTCTGATGTAAAATCCGACGCTGATCGCGAATACATGTAGCGCTTTTCAAAATTTCAATTAGATCAAAAGTTATTGCAATAAAAATTTTCACATTTTTGGATATTTGGCAGGGGAGACGTCATGAACAGGGAAAAAATTTCTAACTCCTATTCCAACCAAACTCTATTTTCTGATGTAAAATCCGACGCTGATCGCGAATACATGTAGCGCTTTTCAAAATTTCAATTAGATCAAAAGTTATTGCAATAAAAATTTTCACATTTTTTGGATATTTGGCAGGGGAGACGTCATGAACAGGGAAAAAATTTCTAACTCCTATTCCAACCAAACTCTATTTTCTGATGTAAAATCCGACGCTGATCGCGAATACATGTAGCGCTTTTCAAAATTTCAATTAGATCAAAAGTTATTGCAATAAAAATTTTCACATTTTTGGATATTTGGCAGGGGAGACGTCATGAACAGGGAAAAAATTTCTAACTCCTATTCCAACCAAACTCTATTTTCTGATGTAAAATCCGACGCTGATCGCGAATACATGTAGCGCTTTTCAAAATTTCAATTAGATCAAAAGTTATTGCAATAAAAATTTTCACATTTTTGGATATTTGGCAGGGGAGACGTCATGAACAGGGAAAAATTTCTAACTCCTATTCCAACCAAACTCTATTTTCTGATGTAAAATCCGACGCTGATCGCGAATACATGTAGCGCTTTTCAAAATTTCAATTAGATCAAAAGTTATTGCAATAAAAATTTTCACATTTTTTGGATATTTGGCAGGGGAGACGTCATGAACAGGGAAAAAATTTCTAACTCCTATTCCAACCAAACTCTATTTTCTGATGTAAAATCCGACGCTGATCGCGAATACATGTAGCGCTTTTCAAAATTTCAATTAGATCAAAAGTTATTGCAATAAAAATTTTCACATTTTTGGATATTTGGCAGGGGAGACGTCATGAACAGGGAAAAAATTTCTAACTCCTATTCCAACCAAACTCTATTTTCTGATGTAAAATCCGACGCTGATCGCGAATACATGTAGCGCTTTTCAAAATTTCAATTAGATCAAAAGTTATTGCAATAAAAATTTTCACATTTTTGGATATTTGGCAGGGGAGACGTCATGAACAGGGAAAAAATTTCTAACTCCTATTCCAACCAAACTCTATTTTCTGATGTAAAATCCGACGCTGATCGCGAATACATGTAGCGCTTTTCAAAATTTCAATTAGATCAAAAGTTATTGCAATAAAAATTTTCACATTTTTTGGATATTTGGCAGGGGAGACGTCATGAACAGGGAAAAATTTCTAACTCCTATTCCAACCAAACTCTATTTTCTGATGTAAAATCCGACGCTGATCGCGAATACATGTAGCGCTTTTCAAAATTTCAATTAGATCAAAAGTTATTGCAATAAAAATTTTCACATTTTTGGATATTTGGCAGGGGAGACGTCATGAACAGGGAAAAAATTTCTAACTCCTATTCCAACCAAACTCTATTTTCTGATGTAAAATCCGACGCTGATCGCGAATACATGTAGCGCTTTTCAAAATTTCAATTAGATCAAAAGTTATTGCAATAAAAATTTTCACATTTTTGGATATTTGGCAGGGGAGACGTCATGAACAGGGAAAAAATTTCTAACTCCTATTCCAACCAAACTCTATTTTCTGATGTAAAATCCGACGCTGATCGCGAATACATGTAGCGCTTTTCAAAATTTCAATTAGATCAAAAGTTATTGCAATAAAAATTTTCACATTTTTTGGATATTTGGCAGGGGAGACGTCATGAACAGGGAAAAAATTTCTAACTCCTATTCCAACCAAACTCTATTTTCTGATGTAAATCCGACGCTGATCGCGAATACATGTAGCGCTTTTCAAAATTTCAATTAGATCAAAAGTTATTGCAATAAAAATTTTCACATTTTTGGATATTTGGCAGGGGAGACGTCATGAACAGGGAAAAAATTTCTAACTCCTATTCCAACCAAACTCTATTTTCTGATGTAAATCCGACGCTGATCGCGAATACATGTAGCGCTTTTCAAAATTTCAATTAGATCAAAAGTTATTGCAATAAAAATTTTCACATTTTTGGATATTTGGCAGGGGAGACGTCATGAACAGGGAAAAAATTTCTAACTCCTATTCCAACCAAACTCTATTTTCTGATGTAAAATCCGACGCTGATCGCGAATACATGTAGCGCTTTTCAAAATTTCAATTAGATCAAAAGTTATTGCAATAAGAAATTTTCACATTTCTTGGATATTTGGCAGGGGAGACGTCATGAACAGGGAAAAAATTTCTAACTCCTATTCCAACCAAACTCTATTTTCTGATGTAAAATCCGACGCTGATCGCGAATACATGTAGCGCTTTTCAAAATTTCAATTAGATCAAAAGTTATTGCAATAAAAATTTTCACATTTTTGGATATTTGGCAGGGGAGACGTCATGAACAGGGAAAAAATTTCTAACTCCTATTCCAACCAAACTCTATTTTCTGATGTAAATCCGACGCTGATCGCGAATACATGTAGCGCTTTTCAAAATTTCAATTAGATCAAAAGTTATTGCAATAAAAATTTTCACATTTTTTGGATATTTGGCAGGGGAGACGTCATGAACAGGGAAAAAATTTCTAACTCCTATTCCAACCAAACTCTATTTTCTGATGTAAAATCCGACGCTGATCGCGAATACATGTAGCGCTTTTCAAAATTTCAATTAGATCAAAAGTTATTGCAATAAAAATTTTCACATTTTTGGATATTTGGCAGGGGAGACGTCATGAACAGGGAAAAAATTTCTAACTCCTATTCCAACCAAACTCTATTTTCTGATGTAAAATCCGACGCTGATCGCGAATACATGTAGCGCTTTTCAAAATTTCAATTAGATCAAAAGTTATTGCAATAAAAATTTTCACATTTTTGGATATTTGGCAGGGGAGACGTCATGAACAGGGAAAAAATTTCTAACTCCTATTCCAACCAAACTCTATTTTCTGATGTAAAGTCCGACGCTGATCGCGAATACATGTAGCGCTTTTCAAAATTTCAATTAGATCAAAAGTTATTGCAATAAGAAATTTTCACATTTTTTGGATATTTGGCAGGGGAGACGTCATGAACAGGGAAAAAATTTCTAACTCCTATTCCAACCAAACTCTATTTTCTGATGTAAAGTCCGACGCTGATCGCGAATACATGTAGCGCTTTTCAAAATTTCAATTAGATCAAAAGTTATTGCAATAAAAATTTTCACATTTTTGGATATTTGGCAGGGGAGACGTCATGAACAGGGAAAAAATTTCTAACTCCTATTCCAACCAAACTCTATTTTCTGATGTAAAATCCGACGCTGATCGCGAATACATGTAGCGCTTTTCAAAATTTCAATTAGATCAAAAGTTATTGCAATAAGAAATTTTCACATTTTTGGATATTTGGCAGGGGAGACGTCATGAACAGGGAAAAAATTTCTAACTCCTATTCCAACCAAACTCTATTTTCTGATGTAAAATCCGACGCTGATCGCGAATACATGTAGCGCTTTTCAAAATTTCAATTAGATCAAAAGTTATTGCAATAAAAATTTTCACATTTTTTGGATATTTGGCAGGGGAGACGTCATGAACAGGGAAAAAATTTCTAACTCCTATTCCAACCAAACTCTATTTTCTGATGTAAAATCCGACGCTGATCGCGAATACATGTAGCGCTTTTCAAAATTTCAATTAGATCAAAAGTTATTGCAATAAAAATTTTCACATTTTTGGATATTTGGCAGGGGAGACGTCATGAACAGGGAAAAAATTTCTAACTCCTATTCCAACCAAACTCTATTTTCTGATGTAAAATCCGACGCTGATCGCGAATACATGTAGCGCTTTTCAAAATTTCAATTAGATCAAAAGTTATTGCAATAAAAATTTTCACATTTTTGGATATTTGGCAGGGGAGACGTCATGAACAGGGAAAAAATTTCTAACTCCTATTCCAACCAAACTCTATTTTCTGATGTAAAATCCGACGCTGATCGCGAATACATGTAGCGCTTTTCAAAATTTCAATTAGATCAAAAGTTATTGCAATAAGAAATTTTCACATTTTTTGGATATTTGGCAGGGGAGACGTCATGAACAGAAAAAATTTCTAACTCCTATTCCAACCAAACTCTATTTTCTGATGTAAATCCGACGCTGATCGCGAATACATGTAGCGCTTTTCAAAATTTCAATTAGATCAAAAGTTATTGCAATAAAAATTTTCACATTTTTTGGATATTTGGCAGGGGAGACGTCATGAACAGGGAAAAATTTCTAACTCCTATTCCAACCAAACTCTATTTTCTGATGTAAAATCCGACGCTGATCGCGAATACATGTAGCGCTTTTCAAAATTTCAATTAGATCAAAAGTTATTGCAATAAGAAATTTTCACATTTTTGGATATTTGGCAGGGGAGACGTCATGAACAGGGAAAAAATTTCTAACTCCTATTCCAACCAAACTCTATTTTCTGATGTAAAATCCGACGCTGATCGCGAATACATGTAGCGCTTTTCAAAATTTCAATTAGATCAAAAGTTATTGCAATAAAAATTTTCACATTTTTGGATATTTGGCAGGGGAGACGTCATGAACAGGGAAAAAATTTCTAACTCCTATTCCAACCAAACTCATTTTCTGATGTAAAAGTCCGACGCTGATCGCGAATACATGTAGCGCTTTTCAAAATTTCAATTAGATCAAAAGTTATTGCAATAAAAATTTTCACATTTTTTGGATATTTGGCAGGGGAGACGTCATGAACAGGGAAAAATTTCTAACTCCTATTCCAACCAAACTCTATTTTCTGATGTAAAAGTCCGACGCTGATCGCGAATACATGTAGCGCTTTTCAAAATTTCAATTAGATCAAAAGTTATTGCAATAAAAATTTTCACATTTTTGGATATTTGGCAGGGGAGACGTCATGAACAGGGAAAAAATTTCTAACTCCTATTCCAACCAAACTCTATTTTCTGATGTAAAATCCGACGCTGATCGCGAATACATGTAGCGCTTTTCAAAATTTCAATTAGATCAAAAGTTATTGCAATAAAAATTTTCACATTTTTTGGATATTTGGCAGGGGAGACGTCATGAACAGAAAAAATTTCTAACTCCTATTCCAACCAAACTCTATTTTCTGATGTAAAATCCGACGCTGATCGCGAATACATGTAGCGCTTTTCAAAATTTCAATTAGATCAAAAGTTATTGCAATAAAAATTTTCACATTTTTGGATATTTGGCAGGGGAGACGTCATGAACAGGGAAAAAATTTCTAACTCCTATTCCAACCAAACTCTATTTTCTGATGTAAAATCCGACGCTGATCGCGAATACATGTAGCGCTTTTCAAAATTTCAATTAGATCAAAAGTTATTGCAATAAAAATTTTCACATTTTTGGATATTTGGCAGGGGAGACGTCATGAACAGGGAAAAATTTCTAACTCCTATTCCAACCAAACTCTATTTTCTGATGTAAAGTCCGACGCTGATCGCGAATACATGTAGCGCTTTTCAAAATTTCAATTAGATCAAAAGTTATTGCAATAAAAATTTTCACATTTTTTGGATATTTGGCAGGGGAGACGTCATGAACAGGGAAAAAATTTCTAACTCCTATTCCAACCAAACTCTATTTTCTGATGTAAAATCCGACGCTGATCGCGAATACATGTAGCGCTTTTCAAAATTTCAATTAGATCAAAAGTTATTGCAATAAAAATTTTCACATTTCTTGGATATTTGGCAGGGGAGACGTCATGAACAGGGAAAAAATTTCTAACTCCTATTCCAACCAAACTCTATTTTCTGATGTAAAATCCGACGCTGATCGCGAATACATGTAGCGCTTTTCAAAATTTCAATTAGATCAAAAGTTATTGCAATAAAAATTTTCACATTTTTGGATATTTGGCAGGGGAGACGTCATGAACAGGGAAAAATTTCTAACTCCTATTCCAACCAAACTCTATTTTCTGATGTAAAATCCGACGCTGATCGCGAATACATGTAGCGCTTTTCAAAATTTCAATTAGATCAAAAGTTATTGCAATAAAAATTTTCACATTTTTGGATATTTGGCAGGGGAGACGTCATGAACAGGGAAAAAATTTCTAACTCCTATTCCAACCAAACTCTATTTTCTGATGTAAAATCCGACGCTGATCGCGAATACATGTAGCGCTTTTCAAAATTTCAATTAGATCAAAAGTTATTGCAATAAAAAATTTTCACATTTTTGGATATTTGGCAGGGGAGACGTCATGAACAGGGAAAAAATTTCTAACTCCTATTCCAACCAAACTCTATTTTCTGATGTAAAATCCGACGCTGATCGCGAATACATGTAGCGCTTTTCAAAATTTCAATTAGATCAAAAGTTATTGCAATAAAAATTTTCACATTTCTTGGATATTTGGCAGGGGAGACGTCATGAACAGGGAAAAAATTTCTAACTCCTATTCCAACCAAACTCTATTTTCTGATGTAAAATCCGACGCTGATCGCGAATACATGTAGCGCTTTTCAAAATTTCAATTAGATCAAAAGTTATTGCAATAAAAATTTTCACATTTTTGGATATTTGGCAGGGGAGACGTCATGAACAGGGAAAAAATTTCTAACTCCTATTCCAACCAAACTCTATTTTCTGATGTAAAATCCGACGCTGATCGCGAATACATGTAGCGCTTTTCAAAATTTCAATTAGATCAAAAGTTATTGCAATAAAAATTTTCACATTTTTGGATATTTGGCAGGGGAGACGTCATGAACAGGGAAAAAATTTCTAACTCCTATTCCAACCAAACTCTATTTTCTGATGTAAAATCCGACGCTGATCGCGAATACATGTAGCGCTTTTCAAAATTTCAATTAGATCAAAAGTTATTGCAATAAAAATTTTCACATTTTTTGGATATTTGGCAGGGGAGACGTCATGAACAGGGAAAAAATTTCTAACTCCTATTCCAACCAAACTCTATTTTCTGATGTAAAATCCGACGCTGATCGCGAATACATGTAGCGCTTTTCAAAATTTCAATTAGATCAAAAGTTATTGCAATAAGAAATTTTCACATTTTTGGATATTTGGCAGGGGAGACGTCATGAACAGGGAAAAAATTTCTAACTCCTATTCCAACCAAACTCTATTTTCTGATGTAAA
>BMAO01022136.1:0-18530 GCA_019973975.1 Trichonephila clavata
AAAAAATAAGATCACAATTTGAGGGTGCACGTTAACGCTGGATATAAGAATAATAGCCTTTGAAACAAAGAAAAGATATGCATAAAAAATTGGATTTATACATGTATCTTTTTTATTCTGCTTATTTAAAGGTAATGACGCTTACGAACTTAAAGAGTTGTTAGTTTTAGAAGTAAACTGCTTTTCAAAATTCTACAGTAATATCTCGAATAAATGACTTCAAAACATAAGAGCATTGCTTATGTACGTTTCAGGATTCTTCATAAAAAAGAGGGTGCGCATTATACGGTAAATATACTAAAAAATGTCACAAAATTCAGCTTTTGAAAATACAGATGCATGTTATACACCTGATTTTACGGTAATTAGAACTTTTCGATAGAGTTAAACAATGCTTCAGTAGGTTTATATAATAAAGTAAGCTGCACACAAAAAGTGTAACTTTTTATAATTATAATCTCACTAATTCTCTTTTTCTTTTTCTCTCTCTAACACACAAATAGAAGCACGCACGCCCACACAAAATATGGTATCATAAGTATAAAGATTTTACATTCAGCTGAAAGTACATAATTAAAAAATGTTTTTTTGTGTGAAAATAATAAAATACCTAAGATTTTAAAATAGTTTTTAAGACATATGTCATGATGAAATCTATTAAATTAGAAAAGTGCGACTTAGTCTTCTATCTTTGTATTTCAGTTTATTAAGGATTTCGAACTTTCCAGCAGTGATAGCATTTTATTTTGCTCTCCTTCAGTCAAAACTAATACCTTTTGGCAAGAAGGAAACAGAAACCCACCCCCTGAAAAGAAATGCTTGGTTTGACTTTAATTGACGTTTTCTTTCTTAAAAGTGCTTGTTAAATTAAGAATTTGAAGAATATGACATTTTACAGTCTGATTTCACCACATGCTTCCAGAGTGTTTTTCGCTACATTTTAATGAAAAGCCAGATGTTGCTGAAACATTTCGAAGGAAATTTCTAAAGCTCTGTGAAGTGCATGACAGTTTTGATGTGGATATTCAGTACTCTGCTGAGAGAGAGAGAGAGAGAAGAAGATAAAAAGAATTCTTCTATATTTTATTTTTTAAATCACTAGCTTTAGAATAACGAAAGTACTTGGAAGTTAAAAAACATGTTTTCGTTCCTTGAATTTCAATTACATTCAGGATGCCCGAATGTTATAATGAATCAGTTTAAAATATCGAATTGTTTTACATGTTTTTTCATTCCGCAATCAAATGTGGCTTTAAAAACCAATTTTTAAACGTGAATATTTACTGTACCTAATATGTTATGCCTGAAAACTTAGTAACATTTTTTCTTATAAAATTTGCTAATTATTTATAAGATATTATTTGCTTGAAGTACTTAAAAAGTTTATTAATGGAATTGAGATGTGTGAATCTACCATTATAAAGAAGAAAATACGAATTCGAGACTTACAATGATACTTTTTTTCTAATTAGAAGCTAATACTGTTAGGGATAGAAAATAATTACATTTTAAACCTATTTATAGCTTATATAAATGTAAACAAAGTTTATTATTCAGATAAATTTTACAATTTAAATCAAATTGTTTAAAATGGGCAATAACTACATCATTCTTCTGTACAAAAACTATGCTCTGGAAAGTATTGAATGTTCTAGAAAAATTCGTAGTTATGTTTTTAATTTAGTTGACATCGGAACATTTGGGCAAAATTCTCACATTTTTATCTATTTATCAAGATGTCAAATTACGTATGAAGGTAAGCCATCGTACTTTAGTTTCATAAATTTGATCAATTTTGTATATATTTAGTCAATATAGAAAATATGTTTGTGTCTATATATAACTTTAAATTAAAAAAATATTTTTACGTAAAAAGGAAAACATATAATTTTTATAAAAAATCTATTTGTTAACCATACGAAAAAAAAAAACTCAAATAAATATCATTTACAGTAGTTACAGTTAGTTATAAACTACACATTTATGTTAATTTTAAAGCTATTGTCGGTTAGTATTGCTTATAATAATAATGCAGCATTTATTTTTTCAAGTGACCAAACTTTTAAGGATATTTTTGTCTTTAATATTTAAATCATTTCAGTCTCTCAAGTAGAGTTTATTACCCCCCCCCCCATACACACATCCATTGTATAAAATAATCTTACTACAAGTTACATCTGAGTAAGAGATACAAAAGGGAATTTCTCTTCAACGGATTGTGCAACTCAAGACAACAATTTTAAATTAATTACACAGGAGAACACCATTATGTAAGATAGAAAATACCTTTCCTTTTAACTTTGCCCATTTTCTTACAGAACTCAAAAAATGAAGTTTCACAGTAATTGAACCATAAAATAAAAAAGATTAATTCCTTAATGTTCCAGTTTAAAAGTAAAACAATTCTCATATGAACCATTAAACTTAAGACTAAGTTATGTAAGAAAGAAAAGGTAATCACTTTCACAAAAAGTACGAATGAAACAATAACAAATTAAGTTTTATATGGTTTATTTAAATTTAAATTCACTTTGTATAGATAGAAATGTAATTTTTGTATATAAAATAGAAAAGTAATAAAAAAGTATAGACGGCATGAAAAATGGTGGGTACAATATGCTTTCACTTTTATGAAGAACCAAAAATTCAACACAATATTTATAGAACGACTGCAAAATCAGATTAGCTAGCAAGATGACCTACACACAATCAGAAATGCAATTTATTTTCATTTTAAGCATTTGGTTTTTTCTTTGGCGTTTTATAATCTATTTGTACGACTCTGTTCAAAAGTTGAAATGAAAGCTACCTAGGCAAAGAATTAGAAAAGTTTCTATTATAGCGAAGTGGAACAATCATACCTAAAAATTCCTTTGTTTTATCTTATATGGTAAGAGCACTTAGGAGAAACTTTATTAATCAAATCTCTAACTTTTATTTTATATATCTTACTTTTTAATTTTTAAATATGTACCTGAATTATTTTTTGTACCTTTTTCTTTCCAAACGTCGCATTATGTTTGGAAGACTTTACTTCTGTAAGAAAAGAATATTTTTCAAACTTATGATTGAAATGGTACTCATAATCTTATTTGATAGACTGATTTTTTGAGGAAGAGTTATCGGAGTTAAATATTTATTATTTTGACAGAGTAAAAATATATTCTGTACAGAATTCTCTATGAGATAATTTATTTATTTCTTATTATCAAAAATTCAAAATGGAATCACATGCTGAGTAGCAGTGCTTGTTGACTGAAATTTTTGCTCTGTTTGGCAAATAAACTTACTTTGTGCTATCAAAAAGATGGTGATTGTCCCCATTCAAAATATAATATATATCTCTTTCAATATATATATACACTCATGGACAAAAAAATTAGTGCACCAAGAAATAATTGCGGGATCGTAACGAAACTTGGCACGAAGGTACATATCGGGGAGATATGCAAATGATTAAAAATGCAGCGAGATTGCGCATTACGTATAGCTGGTAGAGGGTGTTTAACGTTGATCTGTGGAGTATAAAACAGGTAACCAAAGCTTGTTTGAGTGTGCTGAATCGCTTATAAAGGAAGGCTGAGGTAGACATGCCATTAGGCCGTTCTCGAAGACAATATGAGCAGCTATCGCAGGTTGAGAGGGGGAGAATCATCGGCATGATGGAAACTGGATGGTCAGCTAGGCGAGTAGCTCGTCAATTAGGCCGCTCTGATTGTGTTGTGAGGAAGTGTTGGGACCAGTGGTGTGATGGTATGGGGTACCATTGCCTACAATACACGGTCACCTCTAGCATAGAACCGTGGTATCATGACAGCCCAGAGGTATATTCATGACATCTTGCAACCACATGTGTTGCCACTCATGCAACGGCTCCCAGGAGCCATTTTTCAACAAGAGAATGCTCGGCCTAACATGGCAAGACTGTCTCCGCACTGTTACTACCCGTCCTTGGCCCGCCCGATCCCAGATTTGTCTCAAATCAAGCATATCTGGGATCATTTGGGACGGCGAGTTGGGCATCTCATGAGTTTGAACTAACTAGAAACAAGGTTACAGCAAATATGGAACGAAATGTCTCAAGAAATCATTTCAAAACTTGTATGCCTCAATGCCCGATCATATCGCATCGTACATTCACGCTAGAGGGAGTTCAACAGGGTATTAAATCCTCCTTTTTTGCCTTTTTCTCTGAAATAAATTATCCTTTTTCTTTGATTTTCTAATCATTTACTTATATCAAAGTAGTCATTACGTATGTAAAATTTCGTTTCATTTTGACGACTCCTTCTTGATGCGCTAATTTTTTTTGTCCATGAGTGTATATATGTAATGATTCACGTTAATTTTCTCTTGAGGGCTTTATAATTTGTAATGGTTCTGAATCCTTTAGGACTTCGCGTAAATAATTAATTATTAGTTACCCGCCTAAGGGGAGTTAACCGTTTTTGTTAACAGTTAAAAATTATATAGTTCGCTATTTTGGATTATTCATTATGTAACCATCTCGTACAATAGCTGTTCACCAATCAGAGTAACGTTTCCCGGAAATCATGGGAGTTTGGGAACTTCCGGTTGTTTTTTTATGTATTTAAGCCTCTGTTTTCACGGAAAGTTTTCCGGTCGTTACTTGAATTTATAATGTAATGCTATACCTGTGTCCATCGTCTTTTGTTCCATGTGTTTGTGAGTATTTTCTACTTTTAAAATAATACAAGATACCAAAGTATCTAGCCTCATCAACTGTAACATGAAAGCGACTACCACAAAGTCATCAATATCTTAATTAAAATGGGAATCCACTCGGCAATTCGTCATATATATATATATATATATATATCTGATAAAAAATAGTAAAACTATAATTCTTGTTTTTCGTTATTTACTTAATATTTGAAGGTAATGAAAAGTTAACTGACATACCGTATGGCCTTAATGCCAAAAATTAATGAAAAGAAGAAAAAAAACCATTTCCACTTATTTCTTAAAAACTAAAACCAATTCAGGTGGAGTTGATAATAAAAATATTTACAAAATAAGATACTAAAACATTAACGTTACTCTCTCACGAAAGTATGATAGTCCAAAGATATTGTAACAAGTTGGCACCTATAGAAGGTTTAAGGTGTATGAGACTGGATAGAGTATGATTGCCCACTGATGACGAGCTCCCATACTGTTTAAATAGCTGATTTAATATATTAAGAAAATCAATCCCACTCTTCTACCAAGGAGATTTTTAGCTTTGGAAATGTTTTGAAAGGGAGGCTAGTGAGCTACAATTGCTCTACCGGGAGAATCTTGAACATGCTCTATAAAATTCAGGTGGGAAGATTTGGTTGACCACTCCATCCTCTGAATGTTCTCGGTCTCGTGGTATTCGTTGATAAAATAAGCTTTGTTTATCATTCGAAAAATGAATTGAGTGCAATTTACCGTCTAAAGTACCATAACCATACTTCAGAGCTATCTACCTCTGGGTTCCTATCTAAATGATATACAGTTCTCTACACTCATCCAACTTCCACACCGTACTAAAACGTAACACAACTATTTCTGTAGTGGTCCACTTTCATTATATCTTCATGCGCAACTTTCATGAAAAGCATCTTTACTGTGTTATGTTTTTTAATTTTCATTAAACAAAGTTCAGTAGATTCTGAAAATTTAGCGAAAATTCTTAATTTCGCGTGTTTCTTAAATTTCACGTAACCATGTAATAAAGTTCTCACCAAAATAAAAAACTAGACTGGGATTCTTAATGTTAAGCTTTTACTCCTGCTTAAATTTTTTTTATGATTCCACTGCTAGATTTACTTTAAAATATGTCAACAGACTTTATGCGTTACTACAAAACGAAACCATGATTGCGAATTGTTAAATTAAGTAATGTAATTAAATATATTTTAATTGTTTATTATTAAGATTATTTATCATTTTATTCTAGTGTTTTAAAGGAATTTACAAAATTTAGGTTTGTTGAAAATTTAAAAAAAAGGCAAATAAAAATCTTTACTGTTTGTTAAAAACCATCAGTAAGCAGATGTGACCTCTTATTTTTTCCTCATATTAATTATATTTTATTCTAGAGTTTATCATGCATTGATTTCCCTGTCAATTTGAACTTTTTAATGAAAGAGATATATTTAGCGTAAATTTAAGTTTCTTATTTTTTTGTATGATTGAGTCAAGCCATTTCCTCGAGAGATTTTTTTTTACTTATAAGGCAACTGCTTTCATATCTTCAAGACAACTTTTCAAAAACGTCCGATTTCATTAGTTTATGTTTGTTGGAAAAATCACGATACCAGTTAATCTATTCCCCCCTTTGCTGTTAGTATGAACATCCAAATATTACTTATGAAACACTATCTGAAATAATTAAGAATTTGAAAGGATATGACGATTGGAGTTTCAGTGGACTTTTTAATTGCTACATCATAAGCAAAATGAACATAGGAGTAGTATGATAAAAGTTTATTAAGCAGATGGAAAAGCTTGGATAAATAAGTACTAGGTTTGCTAATTCTAATTAAGTTACTGCTTCTCATAAATGGTATTCTCAAATATCAAGTCTTGTCTTAACGAATGTACTTCTTCAGGATTCTTAACTACTTACTGCGCATTTCTTTAATATTTGTACGAAGTGCATAGTTCTCACACACACACACATATATGAATGTGTTGACGTTCCGGCGCAGTTTCACTATATTCAACAAATTAAATTATTAGACATGTCATTCGCAAAATAAATTTCTAGGAAGTTAAAGACTCTTTAAAACGAGGAAGTTTTTTTTTATCCTTAACTAAATTAGATTTATTGAAGAGAGATTTGTAATTTAGCTCTGTAGTGACTGAAATATTTTATTTCAAGGTGCCAAGTGCTTTGCTACCGTTAGGAATTTTATTTAGTATACTTTTTGGATCAAGTACGTCATGCAGAATTAATGACAAGAGAATGTCTAATTAAATTTATTTCTATATTTTGATTCGTCGAATGATAATAAAAAAATATTCTAATTACATCTTCTGTTCGACTAAATAGCAGTCACTATATTTGAGCTATAATTTGACTCCACAAGAGAAGGAATACTTCTCTTGAAACATGTATCCAACAAAAAAATTTGACTGAGAATGGTCTGCATTCTCAGAATATTACATGAAACTTGGCAATAAATTGTGTAATGGTTGAACTTCACAAATAAAATCTTAGCAAAGTTCGTGTGCAATGAATGCTTATACATATAAAAATGGATGCTTGTATATATGACCACTCTTCACTCCAATACAGTTCAACCGATCACTATGAAAATTGGCATGCATATGTAATTTTTTGTGGAGAAGCTTTTTGTTCCATACCAGGGGGCGCTACAGCATATCAACTTCTGTCCCATTCAATTAATTGCCAAGTTGCCAACATAGTCGCCAAAAATGGTGCCCACTTCGCTCTATCGCCAACATTTCGCTATGTTTCCATTGAATCGCCATTATAATGTAAGGAACAGCGTTGCTTGCGAAATATTACAATTTTGGCACAAAATAAATACATCAGAAAGTAATATTAACGTATTACACATTCAGATATAAATTATGTACACTATTTTAAGTGTTCATTACACAATATGTGTAGCAATGCGTTACTTTTGCTGAGCAGAGATCAGTTTAGGAAGGTGTTTTCAAAATACGGCCCATAAAAGAGTTACGGGGCGTTAAAAATTAAAAAAAAACTTTTTATCAGCTATTTGACCTTTAGACTAAAAATTTAACAAATGTTTTTTTTTTGTTCAGCCGAGATATGCAAATTTTTTTTATTTGCTTAATTTGCAATTCACATAAAATTAACTCATTAAAAACTTCTTTATCCTTCAATCAGTATTGTTTAATTTTTCATCTCACCCGTGCGATGAACAGCTTGTTAAATATAAAATTCAGAATAAATCTGTTAATTTCTGAACAATATAATAAGACTATCTCTCTCTCTGTTTTTTTTCTTTTTTTTCCTACTATTTAATTTAGGCAGTCACGCCTGCACCCGTATTTCAGAGTGATATGAATATTTAGAGAAGAGAGAATTATTTTAATACTATATTGTCATGTACGTATTAAAGCCTGTATTTTAAAGCGAATTTGCAAATTTATGGGCTGGAAAGAATAAAAAAACTGTTTAAAAACTTTTAATGCAGTTTCCATCCAATGTATATCCTTCTTATAAAATAAAAGTTATGTGTCTAGACATTTTTATGTGAGTACGTCTTTCTATATTTATTACCTCAGCTAGCAACGCTTATTCTAGTATATACAAGAAAAAATATTTACCGACGTAAAGATTCGGGGTTAATTTTATAGCACATAGTTTCATAAATCTTAACATTTGAGATTTATTATTCATCTGAATTATTTTTGTCCAGATGTGCCAAATATATGACTTTAGTTTTGAGCCTTTCTGGGATTTTTATTGAGGTCATTTAAATATTGTAGAAATAATGTAAAATTATTTAGAAATATTTATTTTTTTCAAGCAATTCTTACTCAAATAATTTGTCAAAGAAATAATTTTCAATTAATTATTCCTGTAACTGCTTAAAATCCTGATTTCATTATAAAGAGTCTTGTAACATAAAAAATCGCTATCTGCAAAACCGTGGCGTGGAAGCTCAGAAAGTAAGGTACAAATATTAGACGTCTTTCTCATGGTAAATTTAATACAGGAAGTATGCAAAATACATAATCAATATGTACTTGTGTGGACTAATTTTTGATAATCATCATTGAACCGTAATAAATAGAAGTAGGGAAATTGATAACAAAAAGCATGTGTTCAATGAAAAAAAAGTTTCGTGAGATTATCTTCGTAAAAGACGAAGTTATTAAATGTTTAGTTAAAATTTTGAGTGTTTTTTGAAAAATCGTAAAAAAAAAAGTTTTCGGCATTTTATTTTTTAAATGACTTATTCTAAAAGAGTAAGGCATGAGCTGTTTTAGTACGAAATGTCGATTAATTTAAGCGAAAAAAAAAATTCATGCGCAATAATTAAAGCATCCATTTCATAAAAACGCTTCGATTTTGACTCATTTAAAAAAAAAAAATCGCAAGAAATACAAATATTATTATTTTGTAAAAAACATTATATTTTATCGTGGTGAAATAAATGATCTTTCCGATTCTGTCATTATTTTTTATCTGAGTTTCATAGATGAAATAGATCGCGGTTTTAAAAACGTCAAAACTCCAAAAACATTTCCCCTCATCTCATTCTTCATTTTGCGTTGTCAAGCACAGCGGAATAAACAGCCCGTAGGGGTAAAACAATTATGCATTTTAAGGTTTTTAATTATTATCCTTTTAACTAATTGCAATATCGGAATATTAGTAGTCAAAACATGCATTGTTATCCAAACTAAATGCGTATACAAAATTTCAGCTCAATCGGTTGAAGGTATCAGCTACAAAATTGAGTTGCAAGATTTCACCCGTACAAATTACCGACATACATACATTGCAAGTTAAATAAAAGCAGTTCAGCCAGTAATAGCAGTTACAGATCATTATCAAATGTTACTAGTAGAGTAGTTATCCATATTCTAAATGATGTACTATGTGTAAACGTGACAGTCGCTTAGTATCTGTAAACTTTTAAAATGATGGCAATGCATTTGATAGCTGATCATAACTGGTCTGGTGTAAAGTTTTGCACATTAAGCGTAGTAAAGTTCTTCGAGTCAACCAATTTTGCAAAAGTTTCTACGATAAACCAAATTATTTAAGAGGCCCTATAACCATAAATCATATAAAGTCAGATATGCTGAACATGGTAGATTACTACAAGAGCGCATAATAACACGCTCATCCATGAAGCATTGGAACAAAACTCCTGTTCAAATTGCTGATGAAGCTAAAGGACCGTGAGACATGTGGGCCAACCTCTTAGGGAAATATTATCGATGTAAAGTACTATCTTGGCTGTTGTTGGGCACAACAAACGTCTAGACTAGACAGTCAACTTTCTAGAATGTAGTGGAGCTTCGCGGTGCATCTCGAATGTCTCTTACTCCTATTCTGTTGATTGACAATCCCATTAGTTAGAAATGAGCCTCGTTATTCTATAGAATGTTCCATGGTCATGACAGACCTGCAACTATTCTGTTGAGAAAAGGAATACCTATTGTTAACCATTGAGCTTGTCTGTATGAAGCATCTGTTGAGTGTGGCCGCTCTTTCGCGGGAAGAAATACTTTGTGTTTCGGAGCATTTTCTAGATTATGCTATAAACGTCTATATCTCTAGATATCGTCTATATCTCTCTCAAGGGTTTTAGGAATGAATGACCTGATTACAGAATTTAATAATTCCCAGATGAATGAACAGAAAATTATAATTAAAATGTCATTGTAAAGATACAATATGAAATGTTTTTCGTACGTAACGTTTCTTGACGTATAGATATATAAATTTGTTTTCACAAGTGTTCAATGTGACTTCATTTAGTCACCCGTATAATATCATTGCGATATTGTAATTCCTGCCAAACACGTTGTAATATTTCTGTGTTAATTGTCTGTACAGCGTCACAAATGCGTTCTTGAAATTCGGGCAAAGTTGCAGGCAATGGTGGCACAAACACCACATCTTTTACATATACCCATAAGAAAAGGTCTCATAATTACTGACAGATGTTTTGCAAACGAGAACACACAAATTGCCTTCTCCGGCTGTGACGCATTTCCCCCTCTGTTCACAATTTCAAAAATTCTTGATTACAACATTGCTTTCAACTACTGGCCAAAAACAATGTTACAATGACATGTTAAATATCATTTTCTGTTTATTCATCTGGGAATTATTAAATTTTGTAATCGGGTGATTTATTCCTGTACTATTATTTCCAGAGCTAAATATCCGCGACTAAGTGACAACAGCTGTCTTGACATCTTCAACTACTGGTGGGGTGGATTTCATGGTCTTTTCCGGATAAACGTACACTTCCCGATTTTTCAAATCAAGCTATCGTTATCCTTAGCACACATTGGTCCACATTGTAAATTTTTTCGAGGAGAAATTCAAAAACCGCAACAGAAGCATTCATCTTGCTTTGTTCGAACGTTTTTAACGTACGTTTAGCTACCTACGCCATCATCGTGACAGTTAGAACCATCGTAATGAAACACAAATGTTTTATACAAATAGCTGTTTTTTTCAATGCTTTCTCTTATGTACACGTATGCTCATTTGAGTATTCTATTTTTTAGAACCAATCGACGCATTATGCTTTGCTCAGTTTTACATTCTGCTTATATAAATCTTGTTCTGAATTATTCAATTTATGCTTTCCATGTGGGTCATTTTCCCTATTACACTTGTTTAAATTATTATTTTTCCATGCAAAGGGCCATTTAGAGTACATATTTGAACAAATTGTTTTTGTAATTCATTGAATGCATCTTTTGTATCAAATTAAAAACATATATCAAATTTAGTTGCAATCTATTTTTCTCGTTTTAAGTAAGGGAGGGTGCTTTGAGGAGAAGTTTTAATAATAATCAACTTGTACAATTAAAAGAAGAAATAGACACACTTAAAACACACCTTAAGATTCAGACTTTAAATCATATTTCAAAAGGCAATACATAAAAAAATAAAGCAAATGAAGAATGGTCAGAGAGCATGATATACATATATAAGAAGAATTTAAACTACATATCACACACACACACACACACACACACACACACACACACACACACACACACACACACACACACACACACACACACACACACACACACACACACACACACACACACACACACACACACACACACACACACACACACACACACACACACACACACACACACACACACACACACACACACACACACACACACACACACACACACACTTTTAATAAAGGGGATGCAATAATCTGATGGAGGTAATCGATATTATTCGAGATAAAAAGTGCTATTATATTATTTGTATTTCTTTAAATGTTTAAACTAGAAACTGTTAAAATACAAAGTAAAAGAAGAGACTTTGAAAACTCTTATATTTTTAAATTAGTTAAAAGGTTGTCCACCCCATTGGACTAATCAGTATGACTCTTGCTTTTAAAAACTTAATTTTAATTTTGCGTATAAAAGATACAGACAAATGCCAGCAGCTTTGTGCGGCGTGAAGCTCTCGTACTCTCTGTACTCTCCGATGAAGAGTACAGGAACTGAGCATTCAACACAGACCATGTTAAACAAACAAGTCGAAGCAAACAACTTGTTGCCATCGCGCAAAAGATAAATACAGTAGATGGGGTTGGTATAAAACATGGCAGTAAAACTAACTATTACACAGAAAAGGCATATGAAATACAAAGTGCAAGTAATAATAATAATTGAATATAGATTAAGTATCGTATATAAATGAACACCCACAGCACACTAATAATCAGTTTGAATAATAATGAAAATATAACTTGAATAATAACGAAAATACAATTTGAAAAATAGAAAGATACAACTCCATCCAAACAAAGGTATTACCTTCCACCTGCATGATATATATCACTTACGCGTTCAAAAAGAAAAAAAAATCTTTATGCTCTCCGATTCTTAATTTAACAAAATTCCTCTAAATTTTTTTACTTAAATTGTTAAAATCAACTACGAGCATAAAATAACAACCAGAGCTACGAATTTTAATATCGAGAGCACTTGAACTGAACTATTTTAAACCTAGATTAAAAATATTTTTATTTTAATATTACACATACAAAATGCCAAAGAAAAAGAATTTTAAGTTTCCAAAATGGTAAAATAAGGTAATAAAAGTAAAACGTCCTCTTTGAAGTATATACTGTACTTACATAAACTTATTAATGAATATACAATATACTTTATTGAGAAACCCATTTGGTTTCATTTAATTTCTTGAATAAAGTTTTATTATGCTACAAAGAGTTTTCCTTCGGGTTTAAAACGATTTTTATTGCCAAATTTGATAATTATTACTATTCTAAGGCAAAATATTTTGCTCTCTTTTTCTCATGACAAGATGTATTTCATTTTTTGAAAATAGGAAACACCCAATCTGTTAAAATAATAAAGTCTAAGGTATCCGACTACTTAAAACAACTTTAAAAAAATGGAGATATGGGGATTGTTTTTGTTATTTTTAGATTTATTCAGATATTTTAAGAAAAATATGCTAAAATTAAGAAGAAAAAAAGAAATTATTATTACTAAAATGGGGAAAAAAGGGTAAAAATTGACAAAAAATAACATAAACGGGGCCCATTCTGTACCAAAATTAATGAACAAATTTTCAATTTTTACATTTTAATGTATTGCTATGTTATTTATGTTTGAAATAACACTCAGGATAAGACATATTTTAATTTTTATCAAAACTAGAGCACTATATCTTAGTTATTATATGAAATTGCTTAAAAATACAGTGATTATATTAACATAAGGGATTGTAAATTGTGTAATAAAACAGAGATTGATAAATCTGAAAGTTAAAAGACTATTATACAGAACATACACAAAAAATTTCAGTTCATTATTTTCAAAACTTTTCCATCAATTGCTGTCACCGTTTGAGCATTTTCAAAAAAAAAAAAAAAAAAAAAAAAAACATTTTGAGTAAAATGCGTTTTAAAGTATAACATCTTACGCGGTTTAGTAAAAGCAATGGCATCTGCTTTTACTAAAACACTTGCAGTTTTTGTTGTAGTGAACGGAAAATAATAAACTTGGTATTTTTATAAAGCTAATAGCATGGCCTGTAAAATAATATCATAAAACTATTCTTCAATTTTTGGCAAAATTCACAATTTTAGGGTAGTCGGATACCTTAATAATGCTGTTATACTATTTACTACATAAGCATACAGCATTGAAAGTAAAAGCTTCTTAAGGCAAATCCCCGGCGAAGAATTGAGATCTGTATTTGCAACTACGGAAATAAAAACAAATAGAAAATAGCACTCGTTGCAAACGCTTAAAGCAACGGACTCTATTCCCGGGGATTGTATAGTCCCATCCACTAAGTCTAAAACGTGAGAGGGTGGAATCAGAAACGGAAAAGCTGATTGAATCACTATCGATTTCTATACAAAGCGAGAAATAACAATCTAACGAGACTGTGAAAGAGAGTTAGAAAGAAATAGAGCTTATATATATATATTGGGTTTGCACGAGCGTGGGGCTGATGAGGATTTAGGAATGAAAAAAATAAATAAATTTGAATGGAACGACATGAAGCATGTAATTTTCTCATCCGTAGGGAGGAAAAGAAAGAATCTGGGGACACACAAATAAGATACAAGATTCATCTCTTTGGAAAATAAATATGCATCGGAGGAATTTGAAATATAGTTTTGTGAGAAGTTTCAATTCCGTAGAATTCTATTCATTTTTACACAAAGAAATATTGATTTAGTTGTTGTGAAAACATGTATCAAATTTGTTTTCAAAAAGTATAAAGTAATACATTGCAGATAAAGTTTTTGGACTATATTAGTTATTTAGGAATTAACCCTATAACTGTGACATATATTTCAGAAAAATGGGCCAAAAATGAAAAAATTTTTTCATTGTTTAATTTTGTTCTTTACATTATCATAAAACAGAAAATGTTTTTTTAATTACAAAAATGAAATTTTTAATGCAATAGTTATAATTTTCTATACATATAAAAAAGTAATGGATTACACACACATTTCATTCAGTTATAGCAAATTAAACAAAAATTTGGAGCTAACTATATTATAACTAGTATAATATAATATAAAAAAACATTAGTATGATTTTCAATACATAAATTTTACGAATTTTTTTACAGTTTGATATATCCCCGAACACGGTACTGCACACAAGCCCATATCGTACTCTTTACAATAAACTCGTGTCTCGTCGTAAATTTTGATATGATTTTTGATGTTAAAAGTGCGCGTTATATATACGCTGGATTTTACGGTATATGTTTCTTGATGTTTGTGAAATAAGGAATCTATTATGTTGAATCATAATGTTTCTGAAAATGTTTAAATGTATATTATACTATCCCAATGTCGTACTTTAATATAAGCAATATTTAAGAGAAAATTGTCTTCTTTCTTTTAAGTATTAGTGTATATTAAATTATTTTTTAATTGTATTTGAATATCTAGAACATTGACTTGATCAGGGTTATTGTGTGTGTTCTTGTCTGCATCAAATTAAGGTATCTGTAAATATATATATATATAATTCTCTGTGTGTATACATATAATTTTAACGTGAAATGAATAAAAACAACAAAAGAATTCAATGTACAATATAGCTTTGGTTTTTTTACTTAAGAGTTGAATGAAAAAAAATTAGTTCAGAACTTATCTTTGTAGAAACAGACTCTCTATATTAAAGTATTATTCAACTTTACGTTTCTTTGAGAAACAGTTTTTCAGTTGGAACTTTTACCTCTAAATTTTCCAGAAAATAAATGAAACTTCTTGATATTTTCTTTTTCGTGTCTGGAACGCTGACGCTCGAACTGAAAGTAGTTTGTTTTCCAGATCACGTAAGTCGTTCTTTTATCTAGTGCTCAAGATATTGATACTAGTTAAAATTTGATGTTCTATTTTTGAAGTGAGTCTATTTGTCATTTTATGGATCCCTTTACAACAGCACTAGGACCACTCAAATTAGATGTACCAATTTACTTGAGTAGATTTCCATGATTATTTTCATTGGATTGGAATCTTATTCAAATATTGATGAAATTATTCGTGAAAGTCAATAGGAAAATATGATAGTTTGTCTTATAAATTGAACTAAGTAACTAAGTATAAGAACTAAGAACTAAGTATAAAGCGACCCTAAGGCAGCAGGTGAAGTTTGGACTTTGAATGAACAGATATTGTTGAGAAAATTACTAAGTTTATTTGATTCAATCAATTTACCATCAAGCAAGATTAAAACCCGAGAGAGAGCAGTCAAATTAAGTGGCTAACTTAAATTTCTAACACAAATAATTAAGCACTTAACTGAGTGTGATCCGAAGAAACAACACAGGATGAGTCAACTAGGTATTCCGGTCTAAAGCTTCTTATCAAGTTTACCAAGGCTTCCGAAAGTCACTTTGCGAATCTTACTATAATAGCAGCCTAACGACTAACTCTAATACTCACATTGCTAGGATTTTAATAGCACTCATTTTTGCATGAAATAAAATTCTCTCCAATGCCTCACGAGGATTAGTAGAAAGACACGAATAGGACCCATAACAATTCTTGAATTAATTTAATTACAACATGCATTTAGCCTCCCGGAAGTTATAGTGGTTAGTGATGCTAATATTCGTCGAGCCGCGAGTCCTCTCGAGAGGTTGTTGGAAGATGAAAAGAGGGGGAGGTCCAGAATGTTCTACCTAATAATTAAGGGGGGGGGCAAGCCAATGTCACCTGTATGGTACTCAAAACTGAGAGCGACAGACGAAGACTAGCCCCTTGCTTTGATGGATTCCATGACCCTCGATCTGACACCGTCAACATGCATTAACAATAACATGCATTTTTTTACTTGTTCTTTTAAGTTGTCTTCATGTTTACTCCAAACTAAAACTTACTTTTGCTTTATATGTAAAGCTGAAAGTTTGTATAGTATTGCGTAAAATAAAAACATAACAAGCGTTTAGTTCCGTTTCTTAGTCCCCACGCTTTGTGAGCGTTTATATGAAGTATAGCTATTTGAATTATAAAATTCAGAAAAAAATACAATTTTCTTTTTGATGACTTCAATTCTTAACTCTAATAAGTGCGATCTATTGTTGCTTCTTTTCGAGTTCTCTGTGAAATGGAAGCTTTCATTTGGATAATTTATTGGTGAGAATATCTTAGCTAAATCCATTTTTTAATCACTTTACAGACCTTGAGAAAATAAAAGACCTCTGAATCATTTGGCTTCCTTTTTAATGGATCGAACATCGAGGTAATTAATACATGTCTATGTAATGCAACTATTGTAATTTATAACCTTTGGCTCAGTGAGGCTAACATTGATTAAGCTTTCTTATCTTTGTAATGAATTTCTTTTTATTAAAAAGGTGGTTTAATAAAGATAAAAACCTATTTGTAATGAAAAAAAGGAAATGAAAGAATATGAAACTCTTCCCTCCTTTACTATCATAAAAACAAGAAATGAGAGGAGAAATTTCGATGAAACTCTTAGAAGTCTTCTAGAAAAGAGAACGATTAATTTAATTTGCTGTTTTTCGTATTTTGGAAATACTTTAATTGCAAATTCATTGATTTGCTAGTAGCTTTAAAAATTTTAAACTACTATAAATTCATTATTACATTTTTTGATGTTCCGGGGAATATTTTATTTTTAATTTTCTTATAAATAGCTAAATTAAATCCATAGGAAAGATAAGTTAAACACGAGATGGAATTTTAGCATTCATGAATTTCTTTAAAAAAAGAGAGTTAAGATGTCATCCTTAAACTTAATGGATAACTAGAAATAAGGTAATCTTTGATAAAATTAATAAATTTGATAAGATAAACAAGATAGAAGCCCAGTGGCTTAGTGGTAAAGTATCCCGCTTCCACGCCACAGGTCCGGGGCTCGACTTCCGGCCTGGGTAAGTCGGACTTTCATCCCTTCGGTGTGTCGATAAATGAGTACCAGGCTTGTGCTTGGGAGATAAACACTGATGTGTGTGTATTGTGTCAGACTGACCACTTGACCGAAACATCTGCTCAAGCATCTCAGTGCCCAAGGTCACGTATACTGATATGGACACAGCTGGCCTTGGCTGGTTGTGCCATTGATGTTAGGTTAAATTAGATAAATTTGTTTTTTAAATTTCCTTATTTTTTAAAAAGGATATTCTACATTTTTGTATTTTTTGCTTTTTGTCATTCTTTCTATCATTTTTGTTTAAATGACGCGATTTAAATGATTTATGAATACTTTAAATCATAAATGTCGAATGTTAAATTCAAATCAGTATTAACATATCAATGTCTAATAAGAATATTAAGGTAAATAGGGAGTAATTTCAAATTGTTTAGCTAATATTTTCCTTTTTGGTAAGTAATAAATCATGATGTATAGAAATTATAAATGACACTGTCGTGAATTTGACAAAATGCAAATTTCTAAATAAAACATTTCAAATGAATGCTATTTTTTAAAACATTTTTATATGTAAGCCAAATAAAAAGAAACTTTTGTTTATTTTTATTTCTAATTATCAAATGAAAAATATCGCGAAAGTTTTAAAAGTATATATTATATCAATATAAAGTAAATCTCTAAGAGACACATTTCTACGAAATTTATTGGATTCTGTAAATATTACGTATCTCTGCCGGTAGAGTTTTTCTGTTATTGGATGTGAGGCAACGTCTCTTAAACTGTGGGGTGCGTCCCCAAGGGGGCGTGATAACCCTACGGGGGGGCTAGTATACTGAAAAGTTGAAAATAAAAGATTTAAAAAATCACAAATTTACTGAAAGAAAAAAAAACAGTCTGATATAATAAAAAAA
>BMAO01022136.1:20546-40161 GCA_019973975.1 Trichonephila clavata
TAACAACAAGTGAAAAATAATTTCAAAACATTATGCACATTAAAAAAAGAGCCTTAGCATTTTAAATTAAGAGAAACTAGTTATTTTATCTGTCTGAGATAAGTCATTTTGAAGTTTTGCTTTGCCATTGAGGTATGCATAAAAACGACCGTAAAAGTTATCATCACACTGCGCTTTTTAAGCTTGCAGCTTTTAAATTTTTTGAAATTATAGAAAAGTATATAAAGGATAGCTTACGCTGAAAAAATTACATTTGATTTTTTGACCAATTTTTGTCAATTGAATCGTACTATGTCCCCTTAAAATAATTTTATTTGTAAAACTTTTAAACAGTTTTTATTATGAAGAAGAAAATATGTCTTCGAAAAATAAGAGTATGAAGAAAATTGATTGCAGATTTAGAGTTTTTTATTCTAAATATATAGTCATTATTTTTTTAAAAAAGGTATTTTATTTAAAATAGCTATATTGTTCAAAATTGCGCAAGTACTCTTCTCACTCTCCCCACATCGTTTCAGAAATGGATAAAATTAATACTCCTTAACAAAGAAACATAGCAAGTTGTTATGATGATGTTTTCTATTAAGTTAAAATCTGAAAATTTTAAATATCTTACAGATAATCTAGACTGCCAAATTAGAAGAGATAATGGAAACCATTCGAAACTTTTCAGAATATGTCTAATTTGGCATTTTTTGTCATTTTTGGTTTGGTGGAGAATTCAAATACTACCAAAAATTATAGCCGCTGAAGTGGCTAAGATTATTTATAAAAATAATTATATATGTGCATAAAAAAAGGCAAACTTATTAATTTAAAATACATTAAAGACATATTATTTTCTTGAGTTTTTTTGCGTGATTGTATTTAAACCTCATTCAACTTATTTATTAACAGAAAAAAATATATACAGAACGCAGCAATGGAGAAAGGATAACAACTCAGAAAGAAAGATATACTAGAACGAAAGTAACTTTCAAATAAATGTTCAAATAAAATTGAAACCTGTCGTTTCACGATTTCTTTTACATTAAAATTCACTCTGCATTTCAGATACTTCATTCTTTTTTTGTCAGTACACCAAAAACCACTAAAAGGTATTTGTGACTTAAAAGAAGGTGAACACAAAGGGCAGAAAATTCGGAGATAACTTTTATAGAGCAAATATATAATTCAATAGTAGCATGCAAGGTGATTTTTAATCAAATCACAGGTATATTTTAATTTTATATTTAAATAATCTGTCATCTTACGCTTTTCTCGACCAATGAGTAAAATTCCGTATAAAAATGTATGAAAGAATATCAGAAAGGCAAAAACAGTATTAAAAAAACGAAGTCCCGCCAATTTTGTGATATTGGACAATTAGGCGTAAAAAGGCATTCCCTTAAAATCTAATCATTGGAGGCATTCTTGAAAGGGTTTCATTAAGTAACTTTTACTTACGTTTTTTAGGGGGAGCTAAAATTCTTTCTCTTCTTTTTTTTCACGTTAAACATAATTTAGCTTTCCACTTATCCACTTTCTTTTTAATACTTGAAGTCTTTCTTGTAGGTGCATTAATTGCTTTTGATTGTAATTTGTATTGAATGATTGACTGTTAATGTAACACTTCGAAGCTACACACGGGCTATAGATTACGAATAATTTTTAAACCTGGTCATCTAAAGAGGCCGACCCCTGGCATGGTATTCAGATTTCCAACTTTATACATTAAATTAATGTAATGTGCCCGAAAATTAATGTGTCATTTAACTTTTATGACGTTACTCTTAGTGTTAGTACACAAGTGTAGCAAATCTAAAAATGCTTCCCTAAACGGCTATCAGTCTTAAGATTTTATTTTTAACACCTAAATACAGAGATCTACACAGGGGTCGGCAACCTTTAAGCTTGGCGTTCCAAACCTATCTACCAATATGATTCGGCATGACAGTAGGACATTTTTGAAGCAATTTGATTCCCGAGATACTGTATACAGAGTTGGAGAATAGAGATCAATAATATAGTTTACAGATTTATTATACATAAATTTTCGTTTTTTTAAAAAAAAAATATTTATAATTTAAAAATAAGCAGCATAAAATATAACTACTTTTCAACAAGAATAAAAAAAATTAAAATTGAACATATGTATTTTTAAACATATTTATTAAAATAAGAAATAGACAACGTAAAATATAGATATTTTCCTTCATTACAGTTAAATAAAAAATTAATAAATATTTTAATGCGAATCTAGTGCTTGCACCGCTCTACACTTTCATATTTCAAAATCAAGGGTATGAAGGGGCAAACAAAATCAAGGGGCAAAATCATTTGTGATTTTCAATTTGACACGATTCTGAGTATTTAGTTGCTAAACAATTTCATTGCAGACTCGTAATATTTTCCATATGAGGAAACATTTTTTTCTTAGATATGTAGAACCAAAAGCGCGGAAATACATGAAATTTTCTCTCTGCAAATAATTAATTCTCTCCAGCAATGACATTCAATAATTTACAATACATCTGTAAATTTATTTTTAGAGTTATCTTTCAGATTTTTTCGTAGTTCTGTAAATCTCCATAATTCTGGAGATGTTTGTCAGATGAGGTCTATTACAAATTTATCAAATTCGCTCCATTCAAAAATTGAACAAAATTGTTGTACTACACAACAAATTTGTTTAGTGCAGAGTGCCATATAGAATTGTACCGCGTGCCATAGGTTGCCGACCCCTGGTCTATATGTGTGATAAGGCTTTACAAATACTCCTATGTAGAACAGAATATCATAGTAGATTGTGAATGTGTTAATACGAATCAACATGAGGAATTTAGGCAAAGGACTTCTAAAATTTGAGCGACACCTGAGCTGGCATCTTACTCTTCTAACTTTCACACCATTCCGGTCTAAATACTTTGAGTCTCTACATACCTGCCATTAGGGACAGTGCAGGTTTATCCACTGGGTGCTTGGGGCGGGTGCCCAGGGCCCCGGATAAGCTGGACTTAACCAGATTTTCTGGTTATAAATTTCGATCCGCCAGAGTGAAGGAGGCATGCAGATCTTCTACGCCCAGGGCCCGAAATGAGCTTAAATTGGCACTGATACGGGAGCATCAATTTCTCTTTCTGGATCTTCAGTGCCTCCAAGACTCGACAGAAATGTCAACGATGAGCACATGATCATTTTTCAATTTGGCCTACATACAGGATTCAAATTATGGTTAGATATTTGAAGAAAAAGTGCACTCTTATTTTATACCCCAATCGACTTATATTCATAAATATACAGTAAGTTATCTATGATCTAGCAAGAAATCTAAAAAAAAAAATATGCATATTGGAATGAATGCATTTCTTATATAAAGTCTCTTTTTCTCAGTTACAGAAACGTTCTCCCTAGCTTTGAACATTTCAAAATGTATTTTCTTGATTTTCTCTCTCTCTCTCTCCTCATTACATAATTTATTTAAAATTACTCTTACATATTTCAAATATATTTTTGAAAAACAATATTTTAGTGAAACAGTTTAGTGTTGTAAAAAATAATGTATAGGCATTTATATTTATTCTGTTATTTAAATATGTTAAATAATTATAGAATTAATTTTACATTAAAACTGCCATGAAAAAGAATTTTCTTAATTTTAATCTTACATAGACTTCTTAGCTATTTAATCTCGATTCAATCTCCAGTGACAATTCGTCACCTTAAGTAATTCAATTATCAATATCAAATATCCGCGATTCACATTCAATTTAATAAATCATTTCAACTCTAGCAATTTATCCTATCTCTCTTTTTCTAACCTCAAAGCCCAGACTATATATAGTAATCTTAATTTTACATAATCACGTCTTCTTCGAAGAGGAGTTATATAGGTTGAATTGTCAAATTAGCCACTTATCTCGCCCAGCGTTTTCTCGCCAAATCGATAACTGCGCCAATATGGTAACCCTTTTGATTTTTGTATTAGTGAGGGAGAAGTCTTATCGTGTTGTGGTAGGGTTGCTAACTCCAAAACACAACACGCACATACGGGCCAAATTGGCGATATTTTAAAATTTGGTGGACCAGTGGCTGATTCGACAATTTCACCGTTTTATAATAAAATAATTTTTAAAGAACAGAAATTCCCCAAAAGGATTATTAGTGAAAGGAGCACGGATAGAACCGCCACATAGTTTACTTCTATAAAATAGCTAAATGACTCAGTTCCGGATTTTTATGTTTTTTCTCTCTGAGTATAATTAATAGTTTTAAAAAAATGGTGGCACATAAAAGGGCAATGGAACAGGGGTTGAAAATCACTGAATTAGAGAAATGCGAAGGCATCAATATAAGAATAACTTATTGGTATAGAGATACCTATTTCTTAATTAATGATTGCTATCTGAAATATTTAATGAATTTGATAGGGGATGTGAAGGTTTAAGACAGATAAATAAACATACGAGTACAGCAAGATGAGAATTTATTGAACAGAGGGGAGGATTTAGGTAAACAAACATTAAATTTATAATTTCTCATAGAATTTAAACATCTTCAAACAAAGCCCTTCGTGATCCAGAAATCTTCCTCAATGGATGCACTCTAACGTAATTCATAACCAAACATTTGTTACCCGTCTCATCTCCTTATCTAGAACGTTCGAAAGTATTCAAGCAACCTAATTCTCTTGAATTCATTTCATTTCATTTAATGAACGTCCGTGTTTCGATCTCCGACATCCAATTATACTATTGATATTGCTTGTTAAATAAACTTCTTGGAAAATAAAAGATTCTTAGAAACGATAGCATACACTTTCGATCACGACTCTCATTCAGAATTAAATTAGATTAATTGAAACAGATGTGGGTAATTAAATTTCAAATGCTTTACTTCAACGTTCCCAGAGTATTGTTACCATTTGCTTAAAATACTTTGTGGATCAAATTCGTTTTAAACACAGAAGACAAAGAACAGAGCAGATTAAGTTTCATTTTATGTTTACATTTCAATGGATCATTTTATGGAAATTCTAATTCCATTTTCAGTTTGTCTGAAAGTGAAACTCCGTGTAATTGTTTACTAATAGAATAGGTGGGATCTTTGCCTTGGAGATGTTTAATTAATTATTTAAAAGTTCCAATTAAATTATCCTGACGTTTTGAGAGGTTTAAGCAAAATAGGCAAGTGAGTGTGAGTAATAAAATGGCAACATTTTATTTAATACGATTCTCAAGAGAAAAATGCATAGATTTTGTATTAGAAACGACTTTGTTCAATGTATGAATTAAGCATATGAAAATTGAAAAGAAATCATAGCACTGCAAATAAAATCGGTATTATATTTAACAGTAATTAGTATCCTTTGTAAATAATTGTTATTTATTCTTCACTGTAACTCGGCTAGATATGTAGGAGGATCTAAATGATCAGATGACATGTTGAACTCAAATTATTTATTTTACTCTATATTTAACACAGACACAAATCACACTCTTATTAAGATAAATTTGATCAACTAGAGCGCAAAGGTGAGACAAGATAGCAAGGGGATAATATCTACGATCATGAGAATTTATCCTTACCATAACTTATACAAGCTTGATTTAAGAAGCTTGTTAATGATTTAACTCTCTAACTTCTATTTAAACTAAAATTACAGTACCTGAATTATTGCAATCCTTTCAACTATTCGACGTAGTTTTGAACACTAATAGTTGACTTATGCACTTCTTCGAGATTCTAACTTCACGCGTCGTACACTGTTTACGTACTACTGCCTGATTGCTAGCTAATAGTTAAACTTCTCTCTTGACATTTCTTACTTTCCCTATCTCCCAGAGTATTGGCAAATACAGGTAAAGGTTAGCTAGCCACAAAACTTTGTTTAAATCTGCAATCCTGGTTCCTAAGGCCAGGAGTTTGCTATAGTACTACTGTGGCTAATATATACTTTTTACTATCATGACTAGTTATCTTAGGTTTATAACTATTTTGTGTATATTTTTGACTTTTATATATATATAAACCGTCCTAAGTCAGCAATGCAATGTTTATAATACTGTAGCATCCTTATTTTTATTTCCTTATTTTATTTTTAACTTTATTATTTTATTTTTTCATACATCCTTTCTAAAATCTATTGTCTGGTTAACTTACTCTTTCAATTTTTTTTTTAGATTTGATTATTGTTTATTCATATCTCTTTGATTCTTTTGATTATTGTTTTTAATAAATAAGTTTAAAATTTTCTTCTATTTTTCAAGCTTGTACGTCTTAGAAACTTAGTTTTAAATCGTAAATATTATGGTTTAAATAACATATATTCTCTCATAAATTATTGAAAAAAATCTTTAAGATTTCTAGGTTTTAATTTTTTAAAATCTTTAAAACTTCTCGTTTTAATTTTTTAAAACCTTTAAGCGAACTAATTTTTTTATACTATTGTTATGTGTTTTCTAAATTAATACCGTTTTGAAAGCATAACTAAGAATTAAAATGAATTATTTTGCTTCAATGATTTAATTTTTGTAGAATAAAATGTCTGTTTTAAAACAAAACACCTATCAATGTTCTGATCCATTTATAAAAGAGTAAATCTAATAAAATGTTTTAAGGGAAAAAAAAAGATGTGCATTTCCTATAAAATTCCAATAAAATTCTATAAAAATATGTTACATTTTATATTCTAATAAATTATAAATTTTGTCATGAAGTTGTTTATGTTTTGCAGAAGAAAAGTTTTCATTTGAGCAAATCAATTCTTATTTTTTTAACCCTGAAGCTAAAGGATGTTTTAGATGTCTCATTTTACATTTTAAAAAGAAATTGATCTTCGAGTTATAACTGATTTCTTTGTTGATAATCATGTTATGCTAAATATTGTTGTCGCAAACTAGATCTGTTCTTTCACATTTGCTCTCATCTTTTATGTTGAGCTTTACATTTTATGTCTTGGAGCCAGACTTCAAAGAAGTCTGGCTTCAAGACTGCACGCTTCAACTGTTTTTTGACTTTATAATCTACCATTTTAGATTGAAAAATTATTCTAAATTCTGTGCGGTGGATTTTGATTCGGTTTTTATAATAAATATGTATTTGAATTTCTCAAAAATAGGGAATTTTTTAGAATGATTTTTTTAACGTTATAATTTCTCGAAGGGTTTTATGATATATTCTTGAATACAAAATTATTCATACAGTTATATGTTCGAAACGATAGGAAACTGTTTTAGTATTTTGACAAACTTTTCTGTCTTTTTTTTTCAACGATCGATATTTTAAATAAGATGTCATTTGTGCAAATGGTTCCAATTCAGCTTCTTCTATATCAAAATATAGCATGATATATAGATTTTTTCTGCATTTCATTCGCTTCAGTATATAGAAATGTATTATAGAAATTTTCTAGACTGAAACTTAAATCAGGGGGTGGGAAACTTACGAGTTTGAAGAGCCAAGTAGTGAGTAAAGAGTAAAATAATTGCGGTATCAAAGAGCCATATAATATACACCAGCGTTTCTGAAACTGAGGGGCATCCCCAGGGGGGGGGGTCGAAAAGTCGAAAGCAAAATATTATTAAAAAATTATCAATTTACTAAAAAGAAGCAAAGAGCAAATACATTTTCACACAGTAAAAAAGTATAATACACATTTACACTGATATAATAAAATTATAAATGTATCAGTACTGTACAGTGCATTTCATAATTAATTTGTAGCGGTACCATCTATTTTAGCCAGTAACTACCTCCGCACCACGGTGATCTTTTTGGTGTAGTGGATAAGTTACTCGGCTTCGGATCCAAAGGTACCTGGTTCTATCCCAGTGAATAAACGCGCCACCTCATTGGTGACCCTGGCTGAACTCAGAAAGACGCAACGTTCTGAACTGTCATGGCGCCATTTACCTGCAAGAAGAGCAAGCAAAGTCGTCAAAACTCACTTGACGCAGCAAAGTCGTCGAACCCTCTCGACGCAGCAAAGTCGCCGGACCTACTCGGCGCAGCAAAGTCGTCTCACATATGACGCAATGAACAAAGTCGTCTCACATATGACGCAATCAACGAAGTCGTCTCACATATGACGCAATCAGCAAAAGCCGTCACAACTCATGACGCAGCAGCAAAAACACGCTTGATTAAACAAATACATCGTTCGTTCGCCTATCTACCGACTCACTGGTGGGGTGTATGTAGCGGTACCATCTACATAAGCCAGTAACTACCTCCGCACCACGGTGATCATTTTGGTGTAGTGGATAAGTTACTCGGCTTCGGATCCAAAGGTACCTGGTTCTATCCTAAAGGATAAGCGCGCCACTTCAAATTTAACAGCATTAAGTTAAGAAGCAAGTTTAATAATTACCAGTGAACCTATGGGCTTGGTCATATACAAAATTAAAATTAAACCAGCCCTAGAAGGCCAAGGTCTATTCCGTTTTTCTGATCTTGGGCCTGATGTGCACGAGCAGATGTTCCGGGCAGATGGTCAGTCTCTCAAAGCTTAGGCTAACGACATTCGTAAAACTTCCCCTTCCACCCTTAGCCGCGATGAATTTCGTGGACGTTGATCTGATGTTACTGACGATCAGGGGGCATAAGTAACAACAATAAGAAACATTTAACCCAGTGGAACCTATTTAACAGATTTATTTACTAAACTGAATGAGGTTAATTTTCAGTTACAAGGACCATCATTTCAGCATTTCTTGCCAGAATTAAACAAAGGAGTATAATATTGTATGTCCTGAATTTTCGAAGCTTCACAATTTGTCACAGACAGTTTGCCAGGAAAATGACGTGTGCTCGAAAAACAATTCTACTAAAATAGTAAAAAATTATGCGAACCAAACTCACTGGTTTTCACTCACACTGCGATGTACACGTCGCCGAATTTCAAAGCCAACTCAAGAGAGATGAGATGTTTTTGTGTTGCGTTTGTAGGGATGGATGGTGAAAGTATCTTAGATAAACAAAATTGACTTGTTTTGGTATTTTAAAACCAAGTTAGCCTTTTTTCATCGAAACATGGGAAACTATTTCCATTTCATTTCACGCCTCTCTTAAATATAGCCCGCGAGGTTGGTGTTTTCTGTATTTCGTTCTTTACCAGAAAGCAATTAGTTTCGTGTTAAGAAAACAAAAATGCTTGGAAATACATAGTAGTTTGTTGGGACCGTAAAAGATATTTCGCCTTAAGCGTTTTCGCGTCAAACGTATTTCTGTGTATACGTTTTTAAATATAGAATTATATGTCTAATTTTTTTAATCATAATTCCTTGAGTATGGTCTATTATAAGCACAAGAAGTATGGTTCCAGTTATAATCATGTGCCGCTTCAGATTTAAATGCTCCTTTACCCAAATGTTTGAATATTTCTTATTCTAAGATAAAATGTTTTAAGGTATCCGACTAATTGCAACAACTTTTTTTTTCAAAAAAAATGGAGATATGGAGATTTTTGTTGTTGTGGTTTTTAGATTAGTTTAGTACGTTTTAAGAAAAATATGCTATAATTAAGAAGAAAAACGCAATTATTATTACTAAAATGGGAAAAAAATTGGTCAAAATTTAGAAAAAAATTACATAAACGGGGTCCATTCTGTACAAAAAGTTAATGAACAAATTTTCAATTTTGATGTGTTGCTTTGCTATTCATTTTGGAAATGATCTTCAGGATAAGAGATATTTCCATTTTTAGAAAAACTGGAGCACTTTACTTTATTCATTATATAAAATTGCTTAAAAATCACTGATTATATTCACATAAGGGATTGTAAATATTGTAATAAACCAGTTATTGGTAAATCTGAAGGTTAAACACTTCTATTATTATACAGAACATACACAAAAAATTAATTTAATTATTTTCAAAACTTTTTGAGCAATCACTGTCCCCGTTTGAGAATTTTGAAAAAAAAAACCCACATTTTAAAATATGGCATCTGCTTTTACTAAAAAATTTGTAGTTTTTGTTCTAGTGAATGGGAAATAATAAACTTGGTATTTTTATAAAGATAATAAGATGGCCTATAAAAATAAAATCATAAGCGAATTTGTCAATATTTGGCAAAATTCACAATTTTAAAGCAGTCGGATACCTTAATTCTTAATTTTACTTTCTTTGCATTTTGGTATAAGAACATAAAACAGAATAGTAGCTTTAAGCAGTTATTCGCTTAAAGTTTCTAATCAAATGATGGGAACTGAAATAAAATAAGATTTAAGAGAAAGTCTCTAGTGCATTTAAATTGATAATCTGGTATTTAATGGAGTGAATATAAATAGAAAACCTTAAAATAGTTAGGCTTGTATTAGTAAATCCCGAGGGATTAAATGGTAGTTTTTACGTAATTTGAATCATAAGAAGCTGTTATCAAAAATGAAAAAATTATTGAATTACCATCGATTCTAATTCAAAGTAATAGCTATCAATGAGACGGCGCGTGTATGAGTGTATGCCAGAGCGTGAAAAAGAACTTATTGAGTTTTCTGTGCATAAATGATCTAGTGATGATAAAATAATGAAAAAAAAAATGAATTGGAAAGGAACTATCTAGAGATTTTAATTATCTTGTCGACGATTTCTAAAAATATTTGGGAAAATATACTATGCAATTCTAGAAAGAGAAATATGCCTTGAAAAGCAAATATTTTGGGTATAAAGCAAATCTGAGTTTCATTCCCTTAGGGTTTGCTTGCTGGAAAAATAATTTAGATTTTGTGGTTTCGAAAACAAAAATCAAACATATTTTCGGAAAGAGTACAGAAGTTTTTATACGCTAAAGATAAATATTTTGGCTTATACTAATTTTTAAAAGATTTGAGAGTCACCTGGAGTGCTTAGACGTACAGAGCTGACAAAATTGCAGAGAAACGATTGCGTCCCTTTTGTTATCTTTCTATAGTTCCTATTGATAAGGAATTGAATTATGTATAACTTGAACATTGAATTATGTAAATATTTAATCCAATTTTCAGACTAGATTTTGTAAAATTCATCAAATTGTGTTTGATTTCATCGGATGATATTGATGATTTTTATTCGTCAAATTAATTTTTTTCCCTTCGTTTTTCAGTAATCTTTTATTTTCCAATTTAAATCTGTTGTACAAATCTGTTGTAAATCAATAAATTTTTCCTTGTGCACATTATTAACTCCTTTACTTAAAGTATTTATTATTTCTATTCTTAAAAAGGAAAGTTTTTACTTTTAAAAAGCATTACAAATAAAGTGAAAATTATTCCACAAAAGTTATAATATGCTATGAATGTTATTTTTTGGTCAATTGGAAGAAAAATTATGAGAATGTTTTTTATTTCATCTATTTATCGCAAACCTCTTTCTAGCTTGACTTACTAATATCTATAGTAAATCTTTAAGGGATAATATTAAATTAGTAACTGTTATAAATTGTTAATACTTGCTCATTTCTTTTACTCAGATCATTTTATGGCTAAAAATACCAACTATATTATAAAAATCCATCAATTCTTTTTTCTAAAGGATACAATCCTTGTTGCCAATAACTGTCATTTATTTTTATCATGTACTATTTGGTCACGTATTCTGAAATCAAACCTATTATGAAGATTCTTAAAATATGAATTTATTAAATAATTTTAGAAGAAAATTAATTTGATATTTTATTTTCTCAGTACATATAAAAAAGGGTATTATGTAATAGACCGTAGACTGCGTTTTATCAAAACAAAAGACGTCGGCAAAAACGACGTGCAGCCAGTAATGGAAAACCATTACCGAGTATATCAATAATAACGAGGGCAGTATTTGGCAACATTTTTTGAACTGGTCTTTTTGTTTGGCGAAACAGGAGAACGGTATTATACAGAAGAGCCTAAAAGGGTTCACTGTCTAATGCCTTTCTTATGAATTGCTGATTTTTAAAATTAATTTCATCAGTTTCAAGTACTGTTTTGATAGGTTATTAGTATAAATGTATTTAATTTTATAAATATCCAGTTATAATTGTAGAATTTAATACTCTAAAGCTGCAATCATTGGTAGAAATATTTTTTTAAATGAGAAATATTATTATTTAAAAGGATAGTAATTCATGCAGTTTACAACGACCATTAACAATGAAATGTTAATATTTTTTTTTCCTTTTAAATTTTAACATTATTTATATTAATATAAAAACTGGTTCTTAAGTTGAATTTGGAATATTTTTCAAACAAACATATTTGTTACATGCATAAAATATTTCCATGAATAATGTTAAATTAAATTAAAAAGAAACATATAATTAAAATTTAGGTAAAATGTTTTAAAACAAAACTGCACATTTTAATGAATAAGATTTAAAAATTACTCTATAAGTTTTAATATATTTTGTCTTAATAATTGTATATCTCCTTACGTACTATTTATAATAAATTAAATTATTATATTAATAATTAGCACATGCACGAATGGCATAGGTGCTATTGTAGTGTGTGGCATTTATAAAAAAATAATATATTATAATAAATATATTTAAATTCTTAAAAATTACACTAAAAATTAAGTTTTTCTTGCTTATAATATAGTCATAAATGTTTCGTCAAAGTGCCATCAACAAGCATCGAAATTTCTCTCTGATCATTCGATACAATCTTAAAAAAAATCAATGGTTAAGTTTTCCTTTTATTAAAAGAATTGGCACTTTTCTTATTCGCCGGGGCAAGTCTCGCCAAATAGGCTTTATTATAGCAACATAAAACACAATATATGCATAAAAAAGTGTTGATACATGTTCACTGTCATTGGTGTTTTATCCATTTTTGATGTATTATGAAACGACGTTAGGTAAGAAAATACCGCGACTTGTTTTGCAAATGGAGTGGTAAAAGGTTACCAGCAGGAATATTCCGTTTGGCGTCGGCTGAATCATTTTGATGACATTATCGCATGCGCTGGTAAAACGGAAAAGTACCAAAAATTAAATTAAACTAATATATAATGATCATAATATTCTATACAAATAAATGGAATAAATGCATAAAATATTTTTTTATATAAAATAACTACTGAAACATATGTCAAAATCAATAGTTATAAGCAAATAATAAAAGCCAATTCACCTAATAATACCTGTCAAGGACACTTCTCTGACTAGACATTAAAAATTCAAGACACAATTAAAGGTTTTTCCTTTAACCTCAAATCAATTTAAATCCCAATTAAATCCAAACTGAAAGACAATAAGCTGTAAGTCTATTGATCGGAATGATACGACAAAATCCCTTTCTTTAATTACGGGGGAAATTCTAAAAACAAGGCTAGTCCTGGCGACAAAAAGTACAAGACCACAAAAGTCATCCAACTTTATTTTCAATTGATCCAGGGGGAAAAGTAATTAATTCTTCTCCGTAGCCACTATCGGAGCATGCAAATTTCGACTCCAACGACCTGCTGCTGACTTGATTTTCTTATCTCGGTAAACAGATTTTTAATCAAGAAAGTAGTTGAGTAAAAATAAACTAAGAAGTAAGGAGAGTAAAAGAATTATAAACTTCGCTTTATTAACATAAAAAGTAAGAAACATAGGCTGAGAACTTTTAATAGGATTACTGGAAGTCTTATAGAAGGGAATTGGGTAATTTAATTCTAGATTCTTTCTGTTTCAAAATCACTTAATTGAAAAGTCATTGATCTTCGCTAGTATTTTCAAAATATTTGATTCTTTCTTTCGTAGTATAGGAACATTGGTTCTGCGCTTGTAGTTTTTAAGGAAAAGCTAAATTGAATCAGTCAGAAAGTGGTATTTAAGTCTTTTATGATTTCTTTGCAATGTAACAGTTAGTACATTAAGGATGATTTAGATAAAGAACGATAGATTATCTTTGAAGAGGGATCTATTCTGGAGTGTTGCTTTAATTACTGATTTTTTATTATAAAATATAGAAGTACGTTCGCAGATATATTTTCTCTGCATCTTCTGAACAACAGTGTTTGTGTAATTACTTTATTTTTGGGGAAACATGCAGTTAAACATCATAAAAATGTGCTCAAGTAATGAAGTTACTAATGAGATAACTTTTTAATAAGGTTATAGTAATTACAACTATGGTACATTTATCTGAAATGAATTCGAAAACGTAAGATTCATAGGATTTCTTCCGTTTCTTAAGGTTTTTCATTCCATAATATCATGTTCTTAGTAGCATCTTATCTAATCATTTTGGTATTACAAAAACTAGTAAATAAAATTCAATTAAGAATCTTTTACTCTTTTCTGTTCTCCATCATTGATAAGTTGCTCTATTACCGCAAGAACGATGGGATTAGAGGTGTGATTAAAAAGTGTTAGAGGATTATGAAAGAACATTTCTCAAATTGTGGGGTGCACCCCCTTGGGGGGGCGTGACATTTCTACAAGAAAAGCATGAACATATTTAAAAGTCAATAACAAATATTATTTTTAAAAAATTAAATATATTCTGACATAATAAAAAATAAAATACATATTAACACTGATATATTACATTTATATGTCTATCAGTGCTACACAATCTATTTTATAATTAATTTAACAATAATAAGAACCAGTTTAATAATTACCAGTGACCCCATGGACTTGTCATATAAAGTAATATATAAAAATTAGCACTGATATTTATAATTTGTATCGTTTATAATTAATCCCTTCAGGGCCAATAAAAGTTACACGATTCGCTTCCCAATACCAATAGTTTTCCACGTAGGCACGCGTATATGATGTATCGGGGGGGGGGGAGAAATAAAGAAGCAAATCCGTTGAAATAAGTAAATCCTTCGCACACATTATCAAGGTCTTTTTATTGCATTTCAAAGCCTTCGAAATAATTTTACGAATAGCAGTGCAGAGAAAAGATCGTACTTCGGAAAGACATGTACATACGTCTGGGACAATTAACGCTTTGACTGAGTGAGATGTTTATATACGTAGGTGGCACTTAAGATGTTAAGGTTGTATCGTAGTTTTAGCGTCAAAGTACAGTATTATTGAATTCCAATACATTGTTATTGTATGAGGGGGGCGCGATGAAATTTATGATTGAATACTGGGTCCTGAATCTATTAAAACTTTGAGAAGTACTGTAATAAACTATATTTAAGCCAATAAGGCTTTCGTATAGTAGTCATCGTGAATTCCCGAATATAACATTAATTTTTGTAAAGTAGTATTTATCCTTTGCAATTTCTATTTCCTTCCGCAAATCCAGATTAATGGATTATGGACTAATTTGAATGCGAAAAAAAAAGGATAAAAAAAGGTAGAAACTTATTAAGGGGAGTTGGAAAGGGAAAATTTTTAAAAAAAGTTAATTTCAGGTTATTGCATTTTTAAATTCTTCAGCTTATTACATTTCCAAAAATACCTCATTTTTATCTCTAGCTTAATTAGAAGTGCTAAAAGTTGGTTTTTGAAGAATCATCTAAACACGAGTCGCCGATTTAAATGGATAGAAAAAAGGTAAACATTACACTTAATCTTGGGCCAGCTTGAAGTTTGACGTCATTTTTTAAAATTTCTGTAGTGCATGATATGAAATGGATGGGATCTCGCCTCCGACGTTTCAAAGCAAAAATTAGGGGGCAAAAATTATCAGATGGCAAAGCATTATTTGGGAAAAATAGATTAATTGAAGCAACTATTCATCAATTGCAAACATATTACGATCTTGCCATTCGAAGAAATTTATCAAGTGTAAAGGATATGAGACAAACTATATGGGCAATATTTCTTCACAAAATATCTACGGATAAAAATCCACAGCATGGATTTTGTCCATCAGGTCCTGATACATGGTGTCAGTATAAGAAGGCTCAACTGGAAAATAATGTACATAAACACAAACATAAACTTCCAGTTGCTGTTGTTGAAGCCTTAGGCCTATTTTTAGGGATCTTTCGGATCCAGAATTATTGAAAAAGTGCTTGCACGGAAACACGCAGAATCCGAATGAAAGCATTAATAATGTTATTTGGTCTCGTGTCCCCCAAAAGACATTTGAGCACATAGAAACACTTTCCTTTGGTACATATGATGCTATTGCATCCTTTAATAAAGGGAATGCAACAAAGTTGGATATTTTAAAAAAACTTAACATAGAGCCAGGATATTATGCGACATGCTGCATGGAACCTCTCGACAAAGAGAGGATTACAAGGGCAAGGTATGCCAATTTACAGAAAACTAAGGAGATTAGAAAAGTAAAAAGACTTAAAAGAATGAAACAAGAAGATGAAAATTTAAAAAATGCTGAAAATTTGGAATATGGAGCTGGAATGTTTTGATAAGGTAACTTTTTTTTTTATAAAAATGTGTTTTTCTCAAAATGTCATTTTTGAAGGTTCGATGTACCTTTTCTCAGAAAGTATATATCTGATGTCAACAAAATTTACATGACACATTCTTTATATATTCTAGTATATACTGAATGAGTTTTTAGCAATTTTTTTTTTATAATTTTTTTTCTGTTGAAAAACACTGTTTTCTCACTATACATCAAATAAATTTTTTTAAAAAAAACTAATGGAAATTTCAAAAAAGCTCATTTTAGTATAATATTAAATGTATGTTTAAATTGCAAAAAAATTTTGTGGATTGTATTTCCAACAGGTGCTTAGAAAAGGTACATTGTAAAAGGCCTTTTTAACATTATCGGTATAGAGGGTTCCGATAGTCCTTAATGAAAACATTGTGTATAGGATTTCAATATATATATAAGCATTATACTTTTTTACTGGGAGATTCAAAACGATAAATATACGAAAAAAGTTAAAGGTAGAAATTATATAAAGGAGTAGATATGTTTAAGACTTCAATCAAAATATTAAGATAATAAATAAATTTCTAATAGTATTATGATATTGGTTAATTTTTAAAATTTTTTAAATAATAAATAACACTAGAAAATAAAAAACATATTAATGATATCATTACAAATTTGATTTTTTGGGCTTATTCATTAAAAAAATAAATTTATTTTGACTACTGCTATAACTGTTGAATTAACTATTAATATCAGAGGCGAAGTCAATAATTTTTTTATTTATTTACTGAAATTATATACTATTATGTAGCAGAAATTCATCAATGTTTAGAAGAAATAATATTTAATTTCTATGTTTTAGTTTGATGTAATTTTAAATCATGGAAACATCAGAAAAATAAATGAAAGTTTTTCAAATTTATGTTTTATTTTTAATGGAAGGAGAAAAACTACGATTTTACCATAAATTAATCTAATAAAGAAAACAACATAGAAATATTAAATTAGAATAAAATGTTAATGAATTTTATTTATTGGTATGAATGTAGAAAAATGTTAATTGTAAAAATAAAAGGTAACTAAAAGTCCATTTTACATTTTTAAAAATTTAGCTAAAAATTTCTTAAAGTACACTTTTTTTAAAAATAACTTAGATGAATTACATCATTCCCCATAAAATAATAAAACAAATGAAAGGTATTATAACTATTTAAAGTGTATCTGTTAAAAGCATTTAAACTTTTAATACATTAAATAAAAGTAAAATAAAATTATTTTCACTGCTGGATTTCTAATTTTCATATTATTATCGACATATTCGAAGTAGAAAAAAGTATTTTTTTGATGATGAAGTTAATTTTTAATAATATCTCAATAGAATTTTTAACATTTAGTCTCTAAGATATTTTGCGGTATTTTCAACGGATAAAACAAGTTAGAGAATCATAAGAAATTTTTCTATTATATTTTATCAATTTGCCGAATACAAATGTACTAATAAAATATTAACCTCGTTACCAGGTATTTCTCTGATAAAAAACAAAAAAGCTTTCTTTCGAACAAATACATTCTGCATCTTTGCTTTTTTAATTCCGAAGTCAAAGGAATTCCAAAATATTTGATCATGCATTCTTAAAATCTAATAATTTTTGAGTTCAACCATATCTTTGTTGACAATCACATTATTCTACTCGCTGCGTCGAAGAAAACTTTGTTTTCACAAACAAGAACATCTTTTTCTCTTTTGCGCTCAACTTTCTTTGCTATCTTTTACATTTTTAATGAAATCTTTCTTGGAGCCAGGCTTCAACAATACATCGCCTCCTCCTTTGACTTTAATAGCAGCCAAGAAACCTCAAATATATTATTTTAGAATTCTCTGTTCGTTTTATTTTCTATCAATAATAAAATATTTACCAAATTCAAACATGAAACGGGTTTTAATGAATGTATATATTACTTTTCCGAGAAAATTAAAATCCGTATAAGAATTATAAGATTATTTTGAATACGAAGTTTTTTCATTATTTTAAGAAATTTGGTGGAACAAATAAATTTTTCTGTTCTTTTTTAGTGACCAAATTATGTTATTCTCTATAATATAATTTCGGAGAGAATTTGTTTCATATTCAAATACAGAGTAAAAATTATTAAGGATTCAAATATTTAACCTGAACAATAAAATTACTTTGTTTTGATTACAAACGCTTTAATATAATAAAGTTAATAAAATTTCGACACAAAATAAACTTACGATTGTTTTTTTAAAAATTAAAATTGTTGTGAGGATTGTAAGATATTTGGGGTATTTTATATTCTATTTGTGATGGATTGTTTTTTGTATTATCTGACACACACACACGCGCACACAGACACAGACACACAGACATTCACGCACGCACACACACACACACACACACACACACACACACACACACACACACACACCACACACACACACACACACACACACACACACACACACACACACACACACACACACACACACACAACACACACACACACACACACACACACACACACACACACAACACACACACACACACACACACACACACACACACACACACACACACACCCTTTGAAACATGTCTGAATCATATATAATGCAAACTATGATACATATGCAGTTGTTACTATTGTTACCTGACTGACAGTACAATTTTGCTCGGTTCCATCCCAATTTTGAGGGTCAATTTTGGGGGGGGGGGGTTAAGCGTCTCCTACTTGTTTTCTCCATACTCCAATCTCACTAGAGAACCAACAGCTTGATTTCACTGACACTAACCCGATTTTGCACAGGCACTATACATTTACAAACATCCATGCTTTCTCCGGGATACAAACCCAGACGAAACGACCAGCAGTTTGCCTCACTATACCGGATAAGTGGCTACACATGCTAAACGCAGTGTACAAATTAATTTTCAATGTTATTCTTTTCTCCTACAAAAGGAAAACATAAATTTTCTTAAAAAGTTATTTCAGAATGCAATATCATAATATATATAATTTAATTACATGACTACTTCTAATTCAGGAATTTATCTAACCGATTAGAAGTGTCTTAGCTTATATGCAGTGTCTTAAATATGCAGTAATACCAACAAAAAACGATTACAACATCCCTAATTTAAATAAATTTGTTAACACAGCACACAAAATCTTTTTTTTAAAGTTTATTTGGTACGAAACATTTAATATTAACCTTAATATGATGCAATTTATTTTTAGAAGTAATTTATGACTTTAAGAACTTAAAAAATATTTTTCTGTTCGTATTAATGTAGAATTAATGAGCGAATTAAAAAAAATTAATGGGCTGGGAAAAAAACAATAAAACTTT
>BMAO01022137.1:0-24899 GCA_019973975.1 Trichonephila clavata
CAAATTTATATTGTATTTAACTGCAAACAAAGTTAATTTACTACAATATTTTGCATTTTTAGTATATTTTTATACAAGTTAAATGATAAAATTTTTTAAAAAAATGTTTTTTCACCCATAAATTCTTTTGCAGAAATAAAGAGAATTTTCAAGTAATTATTGCTTTATTATTGAATTTTTTACCTTTGTTAATTTTTATTATATTCTAAATGAAAGGCAAAAATAATTTAAATACTAAAGGGTAAATGAAATTTTGGAAAAAAAAAAAGAAAGTAAGAAAAGATGAATGTTACAGTATATATATAAACATTGCAGAACCAGGACTGCTTGAAAACAGTGGAGTTTCACCAGTTTCATAATAGAGATTAATGTACAATTTCTTTTTACATCTATAATTTAATAATTATAGTTATTTTGATGTTTCTAGCTTTTCTTTGATTTAATACTATGAATAAATAAGATATTTTTTGAACTCAATATAGAAACAATGCTTTGTGAATTTTATCTTTTGTTTTAGTATACGTTGATTAAGAGGGGAGTATCCTGCGCACACGCTCTCAATTTTTTGTTGCTATTGTTTTACTTGTATACTTATTTTTCTAAATTTTAGCAAACAGATATCAAACTTTTTTTTTTATTTCGGAATTGTAGACGTATTTTATTGTTTTGTGTAGAACAAAATGTTGTGCGAACTGATAAAATTTAATTGAGACACGTTTTACTCTTTTTTTTTATTGTGATGATAAGAAGGGTAAGAGAATGTACTGTTAATGTACTTATTTTATCAATAAAGCTCTTTCACAGCAATCCAGCAATTTTACTTTGCAAGATATGGTTTCGTTATAAGATTATGTGTGAATATTAGTGAAAAATATAAAAACAATGCCATCTTAGATTAGTTAATTATCGTACACTACTTAGATACATTAATGTGCATTGTCTAGTTAATATGCAGGTTACCAGTGGTTTGTTCAATTAACCCTTTATCTACTGCATTATGATTTACTGCAATTTTTTTCGTCCAATACTTTTTTGAGTCCCTTCATTGAAAATTAAAGGATATACATAAATCAAATATTCAACTTTGGGAAATTAATTAAATCGCTACTCTAAAGTACTGTCAGTACAGGAGGGATAAAATATTCTCATAATAGAAAAAGACCGCCTGACTTTTTTTAACGTAGTTCTAACGCTTAAAAATGCCAAATAACCAGAGAACACTTATATTTTATTGCACAACAAAATTTATTTCTGAAAATTAATAAGTTTTTAAAATTTACTTACTTTTTTTAAACATAAAAACAGCTTTTACACATAAACTTAATTTGATGATATTCAAGGGAACAGTTTTCCTTTTTATTAGTACACAAAAATACATTTCACGTTGTGCATTTTGAGGGAAGTTTCGATTGATTGTTTTTTAAAGCACTGTATCCTGGGGTAAGAAATACTTCGTTTTCTGAACATGAATTATTACACCTTGGGTCCTGTTCAGTATCTTGATCGTCTTCTTCAGAATCTGACAAAAATTCCAGTAGATTATTTATTGGGACTTCTTCATCAGAAGAATCATCTGGTAGTGCATCATTGCTTTCAGATGGTAGGTTTTGTAATAAATCCAAAAACTCTTGAAAATTGATCTTTTTCTCCAGACATGCTAAGAAGACTAAAAAAATTATAGCCACGTTTTTTATTCAGCCTGCGATGCACTTTTAATTTCATCTGCAGATTGGTCTTCGTTTAACATTCGGGGAATGATATGCTGACACACCCTATGCATGTTAAGATCCTTGATCAGTATCCATTGACATGTGGCCGAGGATATCCCAGCTGATTCTGCTATTGTTTGAAGCATGTTCTTACGTACTGCATAGCCCCTTGACACGATGAATTTCGCGGGCCTCGATCTGACGCCGTCAGACACAGGTGGCATTAGAAACAACAACAGGAGAAACATTTCAATAGTTTTCAGCGTTGTCGCTACAGTCTTGTCGTGAACTCATGCCACTGAACGTATGTCGTTCTTTCGACACTTTTCACTGCCTTTTCTGCAAAATTTCGTAAGTCTCCGTTCGTTTTCCCAAACGAACACAAAAACTAATATCCATTTTCCGCTCAAGAAACATAATTTCTTTCAATCGCCGACGATTAAATACATCGGCCTACAAAATACGTTGCCATGGCGACCCACCTATCACGTGATTTGGAACAAACTTCTTTTAGAAAAGGGGAAGAATGCAATAACGCGCAGAAATGCGACTGTAGTCGCTCTGCAACAAAATTTTCCACGTTATAGGCTCAGTGGGGGGGGGGTATGGATGGACAACCCATCCATCAGCGTACGAGAGTCAAAGATGAGCCTAGTCAAAATAAACACAATTTATTTACAAGTCTCAACAACCTGAACAACCCAAGATTAGAAAATGCACCTTAAACTAATAATGGGAGCAAGCGAGGAAGCCGACATGAGTAATATTTAATTATAAATTTAATCACTTACTTTAAGAATGTCTTAGCTATACTCATTCCAAATAATCTAAAGATGCGTCTTAGCTGATCTACTTCAAGCCGACTCTAATCTAATTCAAATATCTAATCGACAAATCGTCAATCTTAAATATTAAGCAAATAATCTACGGAACACTCTTACCTAGCTTTCTATTACTTTACGTTAATCACTCACTGCTATCATTTAGCTTCTAACTCCTCCTCTCTCTCGAACCGGAAATAATGTTTAAATATAAGCCTTGATTTGCATGCGTCACTCCTTTGAAGGAAAGTTTTCAATAGAATAATATTTAAAGAAAGAGTTTTCCTAAAAGGATTAGTAGGAGGTACGCGAAAAGTCCCGTTACACGGGAACTTTTGAATCCTACTAGTACACTCATGTCCATAAATTAAGGATAATGAAGTTCAGGCAAAGAAAGAGACAGGAGCAAAACAAATTTGACTTATTTGTAAAGTCTATTTATTAAACAAAAGGTAAAGAGCAAAAAAGATGCTATATGTTTGACATAATTAATAAAAATTGCGATTTTTACTAACCTGGAGCCAATTTCAAAAAAGAACCTATTTACAAAAAACAGTATGACATGGTTAGTATGATGGTTAATACGAAGTATGTCTCCCGGACGATGCAATACAGGCCTTACAACGCCTACGCATGCTGAGTATCAGGTTATCAATCTGATCTTGGGGAATAATACACCACTCATCAAGCAATGCCCTCCGAAGTTCCGGTAGACAGGTGGGAGGGGGTTGACGGGCTGCAATTCGTCGGCCAAGCATATCCCACACATGCTCTATTGATTCAAGTCCGGTGAGTATGCTGGCCAATCCATACGGGTGATATCCTCCGATTGAAGGCATTCGTCTACAATGTTTGCACGGTGAGGACGGGCGTTGTCATCCATAAACAGAAATTCAGCACCATGGCGCCCCGAAACAAACGTACATGGGGTTCCAGAATGACATCCCGATAGATGTGGCCTGTCATCGTTACACTCTGAACATGCAGGTCAGTTCTGGAACCAAGAATAATTCCTCCCCAAACGAGCCATCCTGCACCACCGTAACGGTGTCGTTTAATGGTGTTCTCTTGGTGGTAACGGGTACCTGGCGCTCTCCATATGAAAGTCCGGCGAGAATCAGACTGCAAACTAAACCTGGACTCGTCGGAAAACATCATACAAGACCACTGTTGCGGTGTCCACAATGCATACTCTCTACTCCAGGTTAATCGCAGGCGACAGTGAGTTGCGGTAAGGGGAACACATCTGACAGGCCTACGAGCATATAGACCAATGTGCCCTAAGCGTCTGTACACGGCCTGCCTTGAAACTGTCGTACCGGTAGCTGAAGAGAGCTGACGAGATAGGTCTGATGCTGTGCTCCGTCTGTTTCTTTTGGCAGTAACTGCCAAATACCGGTCCTCATTCAGCGTTGTAACTCGGGGGCGACCTGTGCTGTAACATCTACTCACATTACCATCATCTTGGAATCGTTGCCAAAGCCTGGAGATGATACTCTGGGCGATTCCAAGTTCCTCGGATACTTCCAGCTGGGTACGTCCACATTCCAGCCGTCCGATAGTTCTACCACGTAAAAAATCATCCAAATCCTTCCTTTGTGCCATAACTATGCGTTTATTGCATTGAAAGGTTTTTAAAGCGCTTGTGAACAGTTTTACTTCTTTGCCACCATTCCTTATATAACCTTCTCTTACACTCTCGTCATTGTGACGTACAATCCACGCCATCTGGCGGTTTCCTGTAATTTGCATAATCTTCTTCAAGATGTGTGTGATAATTCTACAGGTGAAATTTTTATTTTTGAGTTAAATTTCTGTGTGATTCTGAATTATCCTTAATTTATGGACATGAGTGTATATATGTACAATAAGAGAAATTTCAGATAATTTTTTATATTAAATGAAAATTATATATTACATAAAGTAAGTTTGCCTTAATAATTGCAACAAAATTTTTTGAAGTGAAAACTTCTTTAGCGGCGTTGGGCACTTTTTGGTAGGGAAAAATCTTATGGTTTCGCGTCACCGACATGCTCTGACTGGAGCACGCGCAGTGTGCTGCTCGCCTCAGACACTTTTTGGATGGGTGAAATCTGGTGCGTTCGCGTCACCGACATGCTTATCTGTAGCTATACAGCTGACGTTTAGTGCTGTGCATATCTTATAATTGAAATTCAATGAATTTAGTGAAAAAAGTTCAAAGTGGTAAAAGTTCACTGTGCATTACTCGTTGCGATTCCGAGAATGGGCAATACATATGGTTGTCGTTTATATTTCGCCTGGAAAATCTATGAGACAGATACAACAATTTTTATTCGAAAATTTTATGATTTATACAAAAGAAGGTTCTGAAATACTTGAAAAAAGATTTGGCAAAAAATATGGTAATGTACCGATGATTTTAAGTGTAGACTTCAATATTAACTTTGCAGATAATAAAAATCTACCACTAATTGAATTTCTAAATGAAAAACTTAATTTAAATATGTTCAATGATCGAAAACTCAGTGCTACAAAATATAAAACGACGATCGATGTGGTTTTTACACGCGATACTTAGATAAATTTGAATCAAACATTTTCCTTTCTTACTTTAGTTACCATAAGCCTATTGTATCTTTTTTAGAACAAAATGAAATAATTGAAAGTACAAACAGTCTTAAGTATTGTTGAAATTAATGATGACAATGATGTAAACAATTAAAATAATGTTAAAAATCAAGTGCATTGAAATTTAAGTAAATACAAATATTATCCATAAATAATATATGATTGTATATTCATTGTTATTTCAATTGAATTGTATTTATATTTTGTCATGATCTTGTACAGTCCGTAATATATTTGAATAATAAAAAACCATATAAACATGTGCATTTAGTTGTTGCTCGGAGTGTCAATAGATGTGAAAACCAGATTGATGTTGATAATTTTAATTCAAACATCATGAAATTTCAAATTTTAATACTAAAAGTTCTAAGTTTTCAATTCTATCGGCAGTCTCTATAACTGCCAATTTTTTTTATTATTTTGTACTTATTATGTTGTATGTGTTTTCTATTGCTTCCATTTAGTGTGATAAAATACTTTTACTTAACAAATCTATTTTTAGGATATTTAAGGTTCACATAAATGCTGTTGAAGCGTGGAAAGTTTTTTCTAGTTCCTGAAGTTTGAACGTCATGAACGTTGAGAGAAAGTTTCGGTGAGTGCGAATAAATAATTCTTCAAGAAAAACCTGCAGAAGTATTATTACAGGTTCGTTGAGCACAAGCGAGCAGAGGTCGGAAGAATTCAGTTTTAACATAAACAAGTCATTATTTCTGAAAAAAAGGGAGAAAAAAAATCTTGTTTAATAACTTATTATTTGTAAAAAAAAAAAAAAGTAAATGATGAAAGAAGCATTGAATGAACTTGCTTTATTCAACATGTGTGAAATTTTTCATAAAGTAAAAAAGATTTTAACTGTATTAAATCGGAATGAAGAAATTCAAATTTTAACAACTTTAATAAGGATAATTTAAGCAGTTCTAAGTGATTCTCTTCATTTTTTTTTAATCTGAAAAAGTCTTGCAGAGACGGTAACACAGGTATCCGTAATACAAACAAACTTTTGAAATTAACGGAAAAGCTTAAACGGTTAGTATAGTTTGTATCTAATTTAACTCATAGAAATAACAACAAAAGAAAAACAATAAAATAAAATAAACGAGGAACAGAGTCTTCACCATCTATCAATTGGTGTATACTACTTATTTGTCCTTTTAAATTAATTATAATTTAATGTTCAGTAATCGACATACACAAACATGCACATTAGAAAGATTGGTATTCTATTGAATATAAAGCGTGCTGTAGGAATTGAATATGATATAAATTATAAAATATATATTATATAATGCATGTTATATAAAAGAAAAATTAAATTCTTAAGGAAATTGTCAACATGAAGGAATGGATCAATTTAGGTAGTTGCATTATATTTTATAAGTGCTTCTTCCCTTTTTTATTTCTGAATATCTGAGACATAATTTTTTTCATATTGTTGCAATTCTAAATCATTATTCTTCATTACTTTTTCCTTTAAATGAAAGTGAAATGTACAAGAAGTTTTTTTTTTAGTTGTAAGCGTGATGTTTCGATAATAATAAATTATAGTTTAAAAAAAACTAAAAAAAAAATACCTTTTCATAGTTAATCGAACTAATTTGTAATCTTTAGTCAACAAATCTGGAATCAGTCACCAAATAGGGAAATGGGATCTGAAATGAGTCGCCAGATGAGGGGGATGGGATCTAAAAATGGGAAATCTTTAATCCTTATGATCCTTACCAGGACAATGGACAAAGTTATTAAATTATTATACTGTCAATTACTTGTCATAAATTTTCTATAACTGAATTAAGCATTAAGTATCTCATCCTCGAGAGTATACTGAAAAGTTAATAAATTAGGTGCAACAGAAAACCATAGGAAGAGGAGAATAGTCAAATCACACAACAGATAAGATGCAACAGAATTAGTTCTTAGTGTATAATACTGATTCATAATTTTAATTAATTCCTAAATTTTTAGAATAATAATAATAATAAACGAACACTATAGTAGCGCGCACAGGAATTTTTCAAGGGGGAATGGGACTCCAGGGTCGAAAGTCCACTATTCTCATATTATGCTCCAATACGCCGCCGAACATATTCTTTTGGTTTTGTTGATTTTCGGGAACAAAAACAGTAAAAAAATGAATTGATTAATAATTAATGGTAATTAATAGCATTAATTAATAAAATTAATCATTAATAACAGCTTCTTAATTAAATTTTAAATTCTATATACATATGATTATAATCAATCGGTAAAAAATCAAGGGCTATGGGGGGTCCGGACTTGAGGACACCCTCCCGTCCTGTGTGCGTCGCTGACGGAGACGAACTATTGAAGATCCCTTAAAGAATATAAAATAACATCTTCACAATTTTCATACATTTCTGTTTTAATTTTAAATTATGTCAGTTTGATTCTTATTTGCTTTCCTGGTACTTAAAGGCTGTTTTCGCCATATGTACGAGAGCGGAGATTTGACACGGAACACATTTTCGGACAGAAAAAATGCCTCAGTTTTTATTTAAAAAAATTGTGACATTGTAACTTGTGCTGTTGTTTATAATATAATTTTTGAAATTTCAAAATATTTCATAAATAATTAGTTTTTCTTTTAACATGTAAAGGGATGCTCATTTAGCATTACGATTTAAGAAAAAAAAAATACGTAACACATTTTATAGAAGAAAAAATGTGTCGCCTTGGATAAAACTGAGAAGTATGATAAAATAAGTGATTCTCTACAGGATAGTGTGAAGCCAGAATATAATATTAATGTTTGAGTACTTTTATATTTGAAAAAATATAAAATTTGGTTGCTATTCTTTAACATTAGCCGAAGACAACCTTTTAAGTGGTGGAGAAATTTGGAGAGGAGGATGCCAGAGCTTTGGGGGTCGTCTTACTCTCTTAACCGTGGTTTAAAAGTGTTTCTTCAGGGTGCGACGTTAACTGGAACTTTAAGAACGCAGAATGTAATATATAATGAATTTGTAAAATAAAAAAAAAGGGCTTCCAAAAACAATGAAATTTAAAAATTAATTTTTCTTCACGATTTAAATAAGTTTTGTAATCATTTCAATTATGATCAAAGCATTTTCGTTAATCCAAGTAAAAATAGTCATAAATAACTGTACAGATTTCTTCTTCTTTTAATTGCAAACTAAAATTTTCTTATAATTTTAAACAAGGTTATCTTAAAAAAGAATCCCCCTTATACTAGCATTATTACTTTCTTGAATTCAAAATAATAAATAAATAAGTAAAATGAAAAATAATTCAATTTAAAAAAGGATGAACAAATAAATGCATTTGTTAATGCTATTATACTAGAAACATTAGCGAAACTCTTAAGATGATCTCTCGTTAATTGATTAGACGAAAGTTATTTTGAAGAACTGAGAAGTGATACATAAACCACAATCTATAAAAATCGAGTATCTGAATACTATCTAGTTATAATGGTTGATTTAATAACATTAAGATCGAATTCATTTGGTATGCATCAGAGTTGTATTGAATTCAATTTGGCTCATTTTGGTTCATGAATTCATTTTGGTTCAGACGTTATTTTAAAGTTACAAAGTCAGCAATTCAAAGTCAAATATTGAAGAGAACCTTGCATGTATTTCGCAAATTTAAGGATAGGTAAAAACACACTATTTTAATAGTATATATAATTTAACTTCAAAATAAAAAAAACCCAATTTTTTATTCCATTATATAATCATGGAGCATTAAATAAAAATGAAATAGTTATATAGATATTTACATGTTATTCTTTACCCCGGTATTAATTTATGAAAATCTAATGTTTTACACTGCCGAGTCGTAATGATTAGTTTATTGAAGATAATGATTGATTACATATTAGAAACATATCAAATTTAGTTATAGGACGCCACATTCTAAAGTGGCAAGAATGAACGATTAGCAACAGTCTTTTGAATTCCTGGGAGGAGGAGAATAAGTCTCGCGTTCCATCCTTTTCTGCTAAGGGAATACCATTAAATTTTTAATGACACGCAAACTGATATAAAAAATAACCCAATACATTATATTAATATTGAATATTAAGTAAGTTTGAAATACTCATTTGCATATTATTCGTTATATTAGCCACGTGGATCATCCTTTCAATCATAACGACATTCTAAAATGGGGAATAAATAATATGACACCTCGTTTCTTATTATAGCTTAGGATGAATCTAAGCGTAGACTACCATTAACTTTTCATGCATTTTGACTTTCATTAACTTCTAACTACCCTGATCACTACACCTGTCTATGGACATTTTTGAACTTGCCAATTAACAGACTTAAGGTCGACTTGAGGCTAAGCAAATAGATAAATAAGGCGGCCGACAACTCGACTCGACTTGAAACGGTTTCGCCCACTAAATCGTTCTCATTTGGTATAATTTAAAAAAAAAAAAAAAAGATCATGTTATTGTTAATATTTTCTTATCATTAACTGATCCCAAACATGCGGGATCTTCAAAAAAAAAAAAGAAAGAAAGAAAGAAAGAAAAATAGAAGTCTGAAATTGGAACTTTTTGTCGGTGCCCCCCCCCCCCTCGTTTAGAAAGAAATTTAAGACTTCGACTGTATGAAATTAATGAAAGAAAAATGTTTTTCTTTTTTTTATGCCTCTTCGTTTCCTTTTGAAGCATGGAATTGGGGTATCATAAAGTTTTCAAATGAATTTTCTAGACGTTTGTGGGGTGTTGAAACGTTTTTAGATGTTGATGACTCATATTCTCAGCGAATTCCTATAACTTTTTTTTAGTGTTTTCAGAATTATTTATTCTTTATAAGATAAAGAAGACTCGTTAAAATATCTTTGATTTTTTTTTTATGTTCATTATTTAATATGTGTAAGGGCATTAATATTTATTTTTACTTAGTTTTTTTAATGCAATATTACGAATGCTGAAGAATGTTCTTTTATAAGGATGATAACATCTCATTACCAGTGGCATAGCTACCAATGGACTAGGCGGTGCGGTGTCCGGGGCCCTCATGCTCAGGGGGACCCTCAGATTCTGACTACCAAGAAGCTACGATAATTTCTACCACATTTAAAATATAAATATAAAAGGTTGCAACACAACTATAATCATGGCAACTCAGCTGTAAATAATTTAGAATTGGTAAGGAATTCCCCTAAAATTCTTTCCGTTGTTAGTAGGCAAGTCCGACCTCCGTATAATAAACTTTTTATTTTATCTACATCGTTTTATTTCCTAATACGTAAATTATAATTTATAATGTTCGTTATTGTTTAATTTTTTATTATTTATTACGTTACTTCACATCTTCCGGTTTCGGCAGTTCCTAAACTCTTCACAGCTATTCTCGAAGAGGTTTGTCGTGGTGTCAAATAGAACATGGGCGATCACTAATGTAGGTAGTATGAAGCTTTGCTTTCATATGCTCTGAAAAGCACGATAAAAAGCTGACGTTAAAGTTGTGACGGATCTAAACGCGGTTCTACTAACTTCAGGAATCTTTTAGAAAATTTTTTTTTCAATCAACTTTCGCCGAGTGAAGGAAGCGTGATTATGCAAATGAAGTATATTATATAAATTCTGTATTCGCGAGTATGAAGAGTTGGCAAATTAGTTTGCAAAGAGTTGGCAAGCAGCTGGCGAGTTAGTTGGTTAGTTGAAAAATGAAGAATTGGGGAATCATTAAGTGCAATTGGAGTTTATCAATGAAAGTTTACTGAGAGTGGATCAATCGACGAGGATTAAATCCAGTTAAGGATCGCATTCAAGGTTCAAGTGGAAGACTCAACTTCATAGAAGTACAGATATCGTGATCCTTATATAAATAGAAGTTAGCTTATTAGTGTGCGACGTAGTTTATATTGAGCGTGTTTAAGCTATCGTAGATTCAGTTGAGGGTCCGTATTATTATCCCCAGGTTATAGAGTCTCACCTCCGCGCTCTACTATATGATCTGTTATCTTAATTAGTTTTTATTGTGTCTGATTATATTTTGGTAACAATAAAATAATTAGTGTGAATCATGCCTGTTGATTATTCAGTTTCTCACACACACCTAGCCGGGTCTGTGGGTAGACAAGGGGTTTCAGAGGAAGCAGGAACCGACCGACATTCCAAAGTAGCTTTGCATATTTAAAATATTCATATATTTTTTTACCTCTTTATTTGATAAAACCCAACCAAGATAAGGTCCTCATTTTGTTTTTGCACCAGGCCTTTGGATACCTAGCCACTGCTCATTACGACAATCAAGATAGTAGAAGACTCCTAAGATGTGGAACATCAATTTCCTTATTTCCAAACCATATCATGTGAGGATTTTGAAATCCTGTTGAATTTTAAGCGCAATAATTTCTATTAATCGACATTCACTTTGTAGAGGGGCAGATAAATTTTAAATCTGTTGTGGTTCAAAGTTTATCCGTTGGTGTGGTTCCTTGAAAGGAAGTGCCAAATGTGGAGTCATCTTCGTCGCCCGTGGCTCAAAATTACGAAGTCCTTCTCCAATAGCCCATCGTGCAGCTTTGTAGTGTGACGTTTATTAAACACCCTCCTCACTCACCACTTTAATTTCTCTCTCTATTCTCTCTCTTCTCACCCTCTTCCTCTCTCATTAATCTGCTGCAGCTTTTTTTCTTATGCATCAGAAATATTGGTTTTTATGCCATTAATTTAAAAACGTTGCGCATTATTTAATTTGTGAAAAATTAGTGCTTGAATTCCTTTCGTAAATTAAAAATCATGACAAATAAATATATAACACAAAACATTGTAGAAAATATAAAAACAGCTAGGTTTTTAGAAAAAATTAATGAATATTTAATTAAGTTTGAAACTATATAATTGACATTAATATATAACATATTGGGAGTTCCCAGTATTATAGTAATATAAATACTTTTAAAGTAAAATTAAATTAGGTGATGTTAATGTGTGCGTGTGCTTACTTTCTTTTTCACTTTTTAAAATAACATGATATGAAATGTTAGCTTTTGTTGCAAATTGCAAAACATTAGCATTAAAATTTATTGATCTCTTTCTCTATGTTTTGAGGCCCAGTGGCCGAGTGGAAGCGTGCAGCGCTTCCACACCACAGGTCTCAGGTTCTCTCCTCGGGCTGCAAGGTCAACTCGGCCTTCCATCCCTTCAGTGGGTCGATAAATGAGTACCAAGCTTGCTTGGGGACTAAACACTGGGGGTTTCTCTTCAGATCGGGACATCTGCTCATGCACCTCAGCCACAAAGTCCCGTATTCTTAGATGGGCACAGTAGGTCTTGGCCCCATGGCTATTGCGGCCCTTTTTAGCTTAATTTAGTTTAGTTTTTTTTTTTTTTATTTCTTTGCGTCTGAAAAGACACTATTGCATAATTTTGAATAAGATATGTAATTTTTGATTTTAGATTTTGTGTAAATTTCAGCTTGAGGAAAAAAAGATGGAAATAAGAAACGTAAGAATCATTAAAAAATTTTAACTTGATATTAAGTGAGTGCTATTTTAATTTAAAGAATAATGCTGAAATAAGATTACAAGTTCAATCCTTTTTTCTGTGTTATTGATTCGCAATAATATTTTTAGTTCTTTATGTAGAAACTTAAAATGTCTGGAAAACTATTAATGACTAAATTATAAAGTAGAATACTGCATGAAAAATGCTTAGTCGTATTAAATATATTGACTTAGAAAACAATACAATGATTTATTTGAAAAATATTTCTATTCTTTCATAAAATGAAAAATGTGCTGTTATCTTATTGTATTATAATACAATTATTTTGTTCGCATTAAACAATATAAATAAAAAAAAAATTATCGTCTAAGTAAAAAGGACATGAAAGAAACAGTTTTTATTGTACAAACATGCTTGCTTAATTATTTTTTTAAACTTCTAATTTTAGTAATATACAAGAAAAACATTTTAAATGTACAAAAACATACTTAAAAGTTAAAGATAAAGTATCATTGCGATTTGAATCAAGATTCTCTTTAGTTGTACTTAGCTTTAACTTGTTAAACCTCCCTTACCATTGATCATTCACTTATGAATGATGCAATTTTGGACACCGCGAAGAAATAAATAAATACAAGTTATTAATAGCCGATACTCAAATATGTGTTTGGCCTGAACCAGATAACTTCAGGGTAGGGTTATCTGGAAATTTTACTCGCTAAAAAAAAACTTTATTGAGTGAGTAAGGAGTGATGAGGATAAGAGAAGAGCTGTGTTTCATCTTCTCCACAAAAGTTCTCACGGGAAACGGTAATCAAACGCGTTATCAGGGAGTCTGTACATAAGCTGCTTACAGCACAACACCAGATTGGTTATCAGTTAGTAATTTAGTGACATACAATCCGTTTTGCATATGTTTAGATCTCTTAGATAGGCTCCGATAGACGTATATTTGATGAATTGCACTACGACATACATAGCAACTAACTTTGACTTATGGTTTATGTGATTATTTGCATGAGATTGATTCCAATCTCTTCCGTAAATACTGGACCATAGTAGTTAGTGCGTATATGTTTGTCTTAATATTACTTCAATAATTAAGGGAAAAAAGGAGATTTATAATGAAAATAAAAAAGAAGTTATTTTTTTGCTTGTGATAATTATGATATGCCAATACTTCATTTCTTTTTTCGCGTTAAACTTCCCATCCAAAACTTACGCGTGTATTAGGTTAGTTTTTCTTTTCTTCTTTTTTATATTGCAGTAATTTTACAGCTTTAGGAGTTTTAGACATTCAAAACATAAAAATGTTATTCCTAAAAATTTTTAAAAAAAATATTAAAAAAAATTAAAAAGTATTTCCATTTTTGTTTTATTTAAAAAATTTAATTTTTTTTAAAATTAAATTTATTTTTTTATTTAAAACCATGATTTAAAGAAAAAAAATTATACTTACAAATGATCTTATTCAATTTACATGTCTTGTGTATTGGCATAAAAAAATGTCTAAAAATTTAAATTTTCTTATTATGATAAAATTGTACATTATCATAATTTTCCAACTATTAGTTACGATTTCCTTTGTTATATGTTATTTTACAATATTCATACCAATAACAACCACACATAAAAATATTTTATTATAAAAATATTTTTGTCACAGTGCAGTTATTTATAAACGCTTTGCAAGGAATTAATGAGATATGTTTTAGATATATTATATTCAGCAATGCAACTGATACAGAATAACCATAAAATTTACATTTGCTTTAATATAAAAAGGTCCAGAAATTAATTTCAAGATTTAAAAAAAATCACTTTTATTTATTATGACAAAGAATAAAATTTAAATAATATGTGATGAACTTGTAAAATTATTACTCTTTTCATTCAATTTAACTTTTAGAACTTCATTAAATGAAGATTTGTATATCCTTAATTAAACAGGGATATGAATTCGGAGACTTAATTTAATTCACTCTTTATTTTGTACAGTAGGCCATTTACTCACTATAGTTTTTATTTATTCTCATTAGATATGAAATTCTTATTTCATTTTGTACACTTATAGAAAACCAAATGCGAAATTATTTTGTTGCTTTAAATGCATTTTTTTTCAAGCCTTTTTTACTACATGATGAACAAATATACAATTTAACCAAGAGTACCTACATTGTACGACGTTGACTCAAGTACATTTATTTCACAAATATCAATCAAATATATTAAATGTTCATGAACTGTGGAACGATTAATCTAGTTCGATTACAATATCTGTTAAAGAAAAGTGTCAAGCCAACATGGATTAAAATTTCAATTTAATCCATTAAATTCACGAATTTAAATAGATTCTCATGGTTCCATTTAAATTCGTGAAACCAGTTACACTGATAAATGAAAGTATTAACTGTGAAATACATTTTCATGAATCTATACTACTGTATTCTTCTTACAAAATCTATTATATTTTATGAGATATGCTATAAAAATGGCAATTCTTTTGTATAATTATATGCAATGAATATAAAGGAAAATTTGTTATAAAATTTTTATTTTGGGTGTTTCTAACTGCTACAGTTTTACTTCGCAATTCCTAATTTATATTTGTTAAGGGGGTAAATGAGAACTACCTTTTATGTATAGATATACAATATTTACTCGAATCTAAGCCGCCCTCGACTCTAAACCGCATCTAAGATTCTTTACACCTTTTTGAGAAACAAAAAACTGTGTAAAATGCTCATCGGTATACGATATTTAAGAAATAAAAAATAAAAAAAATTCATGGTAAATAATAAGTCAATAATTTATTTATTTTACCATCATTAAAATCTTCCAAATACATAGTTGGGCCTATAATTACTTTAACCATCAAAAAATACGGTAATTTGTTCTTCAACACTTCTTTCTTGTATGCTCTACAAAGTATTAGTTTTTCAAAGAAGTATTCATAAAAGTTCCATAAAAAAGTAAATCAACATAATTAAGTCTGGGACAAAATTCCGGAAAAATATCCCATCAACTGATTTACCCTAACAATTAATAATAACAACAATTAACAACATTATTAATTAAAAACAACAATTAATAATCCCTTAACAATTATTCAATTTATCTGTAAGAATTCACAGTAAATAACCAATTATGATAAGAAATAACGAGCATATGAAGTTTTTAAAATAGTACTTCTTACACTAACGCAAAAATTATTTTTTACAACTCCTCTCTCAATTCCCGGCTCCTAATTTTTTTTAAATTTCTTCTCCCGTCCAACGGAATTCATGACGAGTCTTTAGCCTTGCGTTCCATTTCTAGTTATTGAAAAATGAACTTATACGACCTATGATTTACTCACCCCTGCCGGAACATATTTAGCTGATTATTTATTGGAAATAAATGATTTTATATATTTAAGTTTCTCACTTTCCCTTTTTTTAAACTGACCGCATCCTGCTGAAAATCCTTATTTTCTTTTCTTGAATGCTTTTTGATTAAAAATGATTACCTAACCGTGTCTGCATCTCGATTTCCACGTTTTTTTCTGAACGTGCTGTTACACGCCTCACCCCACCATTTACGTATGACCTTGGGAAGAATTTAGAGGTAAAAAAATTAATTGAAGTGGACAGGTACAGTAAAAAAAGAAGTTGCTTCGATTTTTAAAATTTTAGTCACTGTAAAAGAAAGAACTAAATTGTGGTTATTAGAGATCTTTGAACCAAAAGATTTCCATTTTTTCCCCTTGATAATCTTTGAATTTGATTAGGAATCTAACTTAAGTGTGTTCTTTCTTTCTGAATGTGAATTCTATATTTTTAGTTATATTGTCGTAAAACTATGTTACAAAAATAGTAGTTTAAAATTTACTTCAAGTCTGTTTTCGAGTAGGGAAAAGAATAGGGATCTTAAAGAATAGGGATCAGATTAAGAGTATTCCAACTTTAATATTTTATTCTGGTTTCACTATCTTTTAGACAGCAACGTATTTCATCATACGATTGATTTTTATTTGAGTTGACCTATTTTTTCTGATATAAAATGTGTTTAGAAAATTGTTTCCTATATCGTAATGCTAAATGGGCACTCTCTTTACATGTTAAAATTAAAAATTAAATATTTATGGAATATTTTGAAATTTAAAAATACTAAATAATAAAGAGGTATATGAACTACAATGTGGCAAATTTTCATTAAAATTGAGACTTCTTTTCTGCCTGAAAATATGCTTCGCGTTTTGTTCAGGTTCTGGTACACTTGGCGAAGACAGCCTTAAACGGATTCTTATATTTTAGGAATTAATCCTTTCCAACTTACTCGGGATAACCGAGATCACTCCAAGGGTTTCGAGCAACAAATAGGCCCTCTAAGAAAATAATTTATTTATATACAAAAGGAAATTATACAAATAAAAAATTATCTCTCATTTGGGAAGTACGATATACAAACGGGTGCCGGAAAATAAATAAAAAGCAAAAAAAATATGTATTTTTTCTTTAATAAAAAAGATGCTGTTTTTTTTAACTAATCAAAATTCAAAATTCTTGGATAAGAAACTAAGTATCAATGGGTATCAAACAATTCTGCAATTATTTCAATCGCTGTGCTAACATAAATGAGGTAGACTTATTTCCATTTTTTGTGGTATTAAAATTAGAGCCTTAAGGTATCCGACTACCCTACAATTGTGAATTTTGCCAAAACTGACAAATTCCTTTTATGATTTTATTTCATAGGCCATCGTATTAGCTTTATAAAAAAACCAAATTTATCATTTTCTATTCATTAGAACTAAAACTACAAGTGTTTTAGTAAAAGCAGATGCCATTACTTTAAGCAAGATGTCGTATTTAAAACGCGTTTTACTCGAAATGTGATTTTTTTGAAAATAATCAAACGGGGAGTGATTGCTAAAGCAGTATTGAAAATAATAAACTGAAGCTTTTTGAGCAAGTTCTGTATAATAGTAGATGTGTTTTAACCTTCAGATTTATCAATCACTGTTTTATTACAAAATTTACAGCCCCTTACGTGAATATAATCAGTGTTTTTTTAAGCCATTTCATATAATAACTGAGATAAAGTGCTCTAGTTTTTGTAAAAATTAAAATATCTCTTATCCTGAAGGTCATTTCGACAATGAATAACATAGCAACACACCAGAATTGAAAATTTGTTTATAAACCTTTGGTACAGAATGGGCCGCGTTTATGCTATTTTTTTTGTTTTTTTTTTTGTTGTCAATTTTTACCCATTTTAGTTTTAATAATTTCTTTTTCTCTTCTTAATTTTAGCATATTATTCTTAAAATGTACTAAAAAAAATCTAAAAACAACAAAAAAATCCACATAGCTCCATTTTTTTTTAAAAAAAAAAGTTGTTGCAACCAGTCGGATACCTTAACAATTACTACTTAATAGAAAAATTTGAAAAGGAAGAGTTATATTCTTAAATATTCTCTTCGGCGTCACTTGACTGCATAAAAGTAGTAATAGCGTTGTGGTTAAGTTTGAGAATCACACACACACACACACACACACACACACACACACACACACACACACACACACACACACACACACACACACACACACGATCGCTGTGCTCGTTTACAGTTAAGTTTTAGTGGGATATGGAGCAACAAAAGTCTATTATCCCGCTGTGCCCTTTTGAGCATTATAAAAAAAAATACATTTCAAGTAAAGCGCATTTTAAAGTATGACATATCTTGCATAAAGTAGTTGCATCTGATTTTACTAAAGCACTTGTAGTTTTTGGTCAAGTGAATGGAAAGTAATAAACTTTATTATAAAGCTTTATTAAAAGTATTTTTATAAAGCTAATACGATGGACTATAAAATACTAACTTTAAAAAATTGTCAATATTCTGGCCAAATTCACAAATTTAGGGTAGTTGGATTCCTTAATTGTTTAATTAAAGCAGCACTCTGATTTTTGAATCTAGGTCAAGTGACGAGAATGGCATCAAAATTCCACACCACGCCATTAAAAGGATTTTGAACCTCGACAATTTTAACGTGCAGTCTTTATGCACGATGGTCTTTTGTGGACCAAAACTCAAATCCACGGCTAAACAAAGGCACTGACGGACACAATTTTACGACCATGACCACCATTGATCTACTTCAGCCACATGATTCATTCCGAAATAATGCAGTACTTTTTGTTCATGTATGGTGTGCCTGTATATAAATTTATTTCCAAATTTATTCTATATTTATTATATTGTTCCTTTCATATTTTATTGCAAACATGAAAGGAATATGCTTTGTGTTGTTCTCATTCATACTCATTTTCGTCTCTATAAAGTACCTTCAAATACTTGTATATTAGTTTTTTTTTTTTTTTTTTTTTTTTTACATTTTAAGAAAATTGTACAATAAACAAAATCTCCCCGGATTTTAGCATTATTGAATGATTTTTTTTGACAATTCTTGTGTCTTTCTTATTAAAGCTATAAACTTCTGATTACTTCTTAATCTTTCCAGAAACTGTAGTTTTAAAAGAAAAGTAATGCAATATTTTCGAAAACACAATATCACTTTTTTTTACTCTTGCCATAAAATCCCTACAAAGCTAAATTAATCTAGTTCCTCTAACTGCTTCATGTTTTATAAACCTAATTAAATATTTCAAATTGTTTTGAAATATACTGATATTGTATAAAATTAAAACATTCTAAAATTTTTTGATTTTTTTTTAATTTACACAATTTGTATCATATAATGAGTATTAAATAAATAATACGAAAAACATACTGAATCTTCGTTTTGATATCAAATTTTTGTAAAAAAAATACAGAAGTAAAGATACAGAATACAGGATTTGAGGCATTGTTTTAACCCAATACTCTCTTAAAGCTATCTTAGATGAACTGCCATAAAGATTTTGCGCATTCTTCTGAAATGTTTGAACTAATTTCGAATTTATTTAATTGTGTATAAAAATATTGACAACATAAGCTTCTGTGTATGATTCTAAAATTCCTAAGATTTATTTGTTTAGGGACTGTGTCAGCTAAATATCTAAAATCACGAGTTCAATGATTCATTGGGAGAGAGAGTTCGGGTCCTAATTCCACCAAAAGCTATCAGCTGAATGAAACTGCTGTGTGGTAAATAGAAACGGTCTTCAAACCTTCCACGAGGTGTGGAAGTTTGATTACTAAAATATCAACTCAGATGACTTGTTTTATCAGACGGTGACTCGAAATTTCAAGATTCATTGAAAACAGCCCATAGTACAATTGTTGGGCGATATGATTTCAGTAAACAAACAAGAGATTAATTTGTTGCAACAGGGAATTACAGAAATGTTTTATGTTATAAAGCGAAAGATCACATTTGGTCTCAAATGTAAGTATCGTGTGACAGATTTGAAATTTTTATCATTCTCTCTTTTTCTCTCAAGGTTAGAAAACTTAATTACATCATTGCACGTGCGTGTTAGTCTAAAATTAAAGATGATTCAAGTGCAGAGTATTTCGATAAAGGTACTGTCTGAGAGATTACTTCAAAATTTGCTTCCCCCCCCCCCCGACTGCAAGGAAAGTTATTGCTTTAGATCTCCCCCCCCCCCCGTTGATAATAATTCTCTTTTGTTGCCGCAAAAGATAACTCTTTGAACAAGGAAAAAAAACGTGGGTGGTGTCCGTAGACGAGTCCAGCACACGTGTCTGGGACTCAATTTCATAACCCCTCCCGCGACTCGGGGTGGTCGGACGACACACGCGGTGTTGAGTAAGAGAGGACACACACATGCAGTTATCAGGACAAAGAAGTGATTCGATATCATGCTTCACTAGAATCCTTTTTTCCCCCTCTTTGGTTGTTTTAGTGAAGGTCAGACGCTAAATTGAGTTTTACTTAGAAAAGAGTGCATCATTTACAATAATTTAGGAAAAAAGGTTTTATAGGGAAATTCGGTCAGTTTTAAAAGAATCGTGTTATGTGTTTTTTTTTTAAAGGAGAAAATATACTATAGTTCCATCAATGCCTGAATTTGAATTGATTTTTAAATATTTTATTTATTTGAGCAAATAAAAAAAGGCGGAAGAAAACATATACAAACAATACATCTATAATTCACATATAAATTGATCTAAAGGAAGGATACTCAAGCTTTTGTGAATTGAAATCGATTACAATAGCCAAGTACATTTTCAAGATTTTACTGCTTATATAAAAATAAAAGGACAAGAAAGAAAGTGAAGAAGCAAAAATTTATATTGAAAACACTTTAACAAGATTCTTTGATTGGTTTGTTTGAGTTAAATCAAGAGAATTTTATGAGGACTATTACCGGGGAATTTAGTAACTAAGAATCTTACTGAAGACTACTTCTGTGAACTGCCTCCTTCAGTTAACTTCCACTCAATGTTTTGAAAAAAATTTCCAAGTTAAGTTAAAAATTTCACCATTTTCCCGTTTTACTTCAGTGTCATAGCTATAATTCGACTATAATGTCGTCGAGGAAAGCACAAGAAACACAAGTATAGTGTATTATTAACGAGAACTATTGAATATATTTTACATATTTATTTATTTAAAATAGAGGATTAACGCGTGAAACAGGAATCTTTCTAATTAGAAAAGAATTCAAGAATTTAATTTTTTTGCTTATCAGAAACCAGAATTTTACAAAGGACACTAGTGTCGCGATTTATCCATTGGCTGCTTGGGGCGGGCGCCTAGGAGCCCGGAAGGTCCCGTATAAGCTGGACGTAACCAGGTTTTCTGGTAATAAATTTCATTCCACCAGTGCGAAGGGGGCCTGTAGATCTTCTGCACCCAGGGCCCGAAATAAGCTTAAAATCGGCACTGAAGGTTACGATGTTGAAAAATAAGGACTCCGTTGAAAGGTCTATCACAACTTCCAAAAATCATTATACCAATGATTACATATTAAAAAAAAATATTCAATAAAAACTGCAAAATTAAAGATCAAGTTTAGCTTTTAAAAGATCATATATGAGTGTATGTAATACCTATTGGGAATTGTCGTGACAAGATAATAGCAGAGTAGAAAACGAATTTATCAACGTAATTTTAACTTATGAGAGTGGCTATTTTGCGTCATTTTCTATAAGTACTATTCGAAAAGAGAGAGAAAAGGATCTCCACATTCTGTCAGAGATTGGGAATTTCAATGGGGGGGGGGGATGTTATAATCTAGCGATACTCAACCTGCGGCCCACCGGGCCTTTTTAAGTGGCCCGGTCATAGCCCTTTGCACTGAGAAATTCATTTATTTGTAAAAATTTGGTAGGAAATTCTGTATTAAAAATTCAAATGTATAAATTTTGCTTTTTGCTGTCGATGTTGTATGGGAGCGAATTGATATTAGACAACAGATTGGTGATAATAGACAACAGTGGAGTAGCGACCCTTTTATGAGTGGAGCTATAATTTTTAACTTTCTCTCATATCTAGATAATAAATTGGTTCAAGACGATTGGGAAACTGACTATTTTGTAGTGAAAAACAAGTATAGTTCAGTAATTGTTTGATTTGTCAAGAAATGTTGTATTTAAAAAATACCAGGATTTTATAAATATCAATAAACAGGAATCATTCAATGACACTTTTCCTCGAAGATTTCTTTCAAGAGGGGATTAATAGGCTTTTTTTAAAAAAAATCGTTACAATAGCAAAGAAAAAAAAAAAAGTGTTTTGTCAGTGGTAATGTCACAGTGGTAACAAAGGCACCCTATGAAATTTGTTATATTATTGGTAATCATATGAAACCGTTTACTGATGCAGAAATTGAGAAAAAGGGATTCTTAAATGCTTCCAATTTAGAAAAATTTAGAGACAAAAATAAAAAAATATTTAAAAAATAAGAATTAAAACAAGTGAAATAGGAGTTTTAATATTTTGATCAATTTCCACACTTTAAATTTCCTATGTTATTTTGGTCTTAAAGCATTGCCCTCCCCCTCTATTAATTCTCATGTTGCGGCTCGCGTGAAATAGCCATCATATGTATGCGACCTGGTAGGAAAAAAGGTTGAGTGCCCCTGTTATAATAAAATGAAAAAATAAGAAGATATATTAGTTATTTTTAGAAAAGGCGTAGGTGACTTTGGAGAAAAGTTTGGAGCTAGTTAGTCGCTAAAAAAAAGGCACATATAATCTCACAACACATTTTTTTAGGAATATGAAGGGAATCGTGAAAACACTGGGTTTAATACTTTTAATGCTGGATATGAAATGAGATTGGGTAAAGAACAATAGTATACCAGTAGCAGCCTCAGGAATTTTCCAAGGGGGGGGGGCGATCCAGGATCGAAAGTCCACTATTCTCGTATCATGCTCCAATGTGCCGCCTAATATATTCTTTTGATTTCTCGTCGATTTTCGGGAACAAAAACAATAAAAAATTAATTATTGGATGATTAATTAGCATTAATTACTAAAACAAATATATTAAAGTTTACGTACTATGTACATTGGATTGTATAATCAATCAAAAAAAAATCAAGGGCTTTGGGATGGGGCTCGTATCTAAGGACCCCCACCCACTTGTGTGTGCCACTGTAGAATACGTAATTTAAATTTTACCGAAACATTGAAAAACTTAGAGTTTGAATTACAGTAGAACGTCGTTTATCCGAATCAATTGTGACCGGACACCATTCGGATAACCGAAAACTGAATGCGATCCATGCAGCATGTGATACTGGACACTATAGAAATATTGAATATCATCCTATGCGGGAAACGTGCTTGAAGAAAAAGCAAAATAGTTGCAAAATGATACAATTTTACCTTGATTGTGGAAAATTATCACTTATTTTTTGCGGTACCGTTCTACACGTTCGTTTTTTTTCACTGCAAAGTCTCTGATTCTCTTCAGCAGCAGTAGTTGAGTAGGATAGCGCTCTGATTGTTGTTCGTAACACTCCATAGCTGTCTCTAACGCAGAAACGCGTCAACATTTGATGGACCCTTGCTACTTTCGTTGTTGTGTTGTCCTCGTCTTCATCCATTTCATCGTCGACAGGGTCGGATTCTTCTTGCACGGAAGTTACTATCTCCTCATTATTTAGCATTTGAAATCCACAGACTTCTGCATCGCATGCCATCCAGGTTTCTACATCAACAAACTGAACAAAAGAGCACGTATACACCCCCACACTTGGAAACAAACTGACCTAATACTCCGCTCAGATGTTTACCAAAAACACAACTGAAATTCCCCAAATATCCCTGACCTTGGGTTTTACCATAATTTTTGGCCTCACTTGAAACAACTGCTGGGCATTGCACTGTTCGGAAAACGTATCCGGAAACTAGTCTGGATATTTGACACTCCGAATAATAAACGTTCGGATAAACGACGTTCTACTGTAATATTAAGTGAGCTTGTCACACACACACGTAATGGAAGTTTGTTTGCTGTTTTAAGTGCCTGTGGCAGTTAAAAAGAAAAAAAGATGAAAACCTCTGGCCTATTCAATAAATCAATGACAGCTAAGATTATGAAGATTTTTGTGAAGTGCAATACATATTATATAATGATTAAACATTCTTCTCGTATAATAAACTCGCTATTCTAAGCATTTTTTTTCATAGTTAAATACCGTAAAGGCCAAATCCATTTTGATATTCATATAATATTACAATTGCCCGCTAGCGATCATTTTACAGTGACTCTACCGTATAATCAGAACTTGTTAACGTCTCTAAACCAAATGTCTTTCACCATGAACTTAAATCTCACCTGAATAGGATTGACAAGCAATGATAATTTATTCACGTGAAATGCTTGAAGTGCTCATAGGTCCATATTAAAAAGCTTTGTATTGTTGTCAGACATGTTTTTGATCACAGTCCTGAATTCGTGTGTGTGCGTTTTTTATTCTTTTATAACACCTATGTAATTGAACGAGAATTTGTTTGCCTTGAGCGAATAATCACTAAAAATAAAACGAAACGAACTCTAAAAATCGAAATAAGTACCGACTGCTATTCTATAGATGCTTTTTATTTTATATATTATTATAATTACAATATCAAAGTATTCAAGGGTTAAGTGATACAATACTAAACGATATGTGGTTAAATGATCTTAAAGTGATCTACGCAATTCTGATAAAGATCTCATTTACACAAAACACTCATTGTACGGTTATGATATTCAGTAATGATTTGGAATTAATATGAATAATGATTTTTAAATACATTCTAAGTGACGCTTTTCTTGTTCAGTCTTAATTGCAACTCAAATTCATGAACGATACAGTACTTATTAATGATTGAACATAATTATGTCTTTTTAATG
>BMAO01022138.1:0-10768 GCA_019973975.1 Trichonephila clavata
ATATAAGGTCTTCAAACATAAACCTAGGGTTGTAGAATTAGAGAATGACCAAGACTCCTCAATGACTGTACTTTTTTAACACTGATTTGAAAACCATAAGGGTATGGAACTGGGTACAAGTAGACCTGAAAGGAAAAATGTTCCAAATGTTCTGGAGAAAGACAAGGCCCAACCGGCGAAAGTTGAGCCAATAGTGATGATGAGTTATATCAACCTTTAGGAGACGGATGGTTTTGGGAAGGAATTGCTTTTTTTTCAGAACGGGAACTTAGGGCTATGTGGACTTCCTTTTTCTTTTGTCACTGATGTACACGACCATGTGTCATCGGTCAATGTCAGTAAGAAAGCACGCTGTTCACCTTCAAAGCGTCAAACCTTTTTGTGGATCGACAAAGAATCTGCTTTTGTTTTTAACTCCAATAACTGAAGAAAGGACACTGAAAGGTACTTGAAGGCTTCTGACTTTTTATCTAAGGATTTGATCAAATTGTTTAGATATACCTAATTCAATGTGGAGGGAAAGCATTAAGACCTCTTCTAAGGTTCTGCCTGTGACTTCTACTTGCCGTCCTCCTCCCATACAGAATTCGGTACTCTGTGGTCAATCCACTTGAAGTTGCGTTTTGGTACCTCTTTTGTCCCAAAGTATTCCGAGGTCCCAAATATTTCCCCATAATTAGCAATACCTTCATGCTGTTTGATTCTCTTTGAGGTGGAGGACTCAGTGAGAGCTCGTGGATGAGTCGGGTATGAATCTCCATTGCGACGAAGCACGCCTATATGTGTTCTGGATTAACTGTCAATAAAGATACGTCATTCATTTGTACTGTAATGAATTTGAATTGCTTCGAACATAATGGAAGAAACAAAGTCTATCTTGTTTCACGAAAAGCTGAAAGTAAATAAATTCGACATTAAAATCATTTTTAATGTCGTATGAGTTTTTCAATTCACCTCTAAAATTGCAATTTAAATCTTCAACGTTTTCCATGTTTTCTACAACCTTTTCTCAAGATTCATTGATATCGAAAGGGTTTTTTTTAATGTCTAGCAGCAACATTCCATGAAAACATTATTCGCTTGAGGAAAAACACACAAGGAGCAAAAACGCAAAGGTTCGAAAAACAAAGAATCAAAAAAGGAGCATAAACACCATCAGAAAGTCAGTCCAATTGTAAAGCTTGTAACTGCTCTCTGGCCCTCCAGTACCTATCATTGAGGTAACCAAAAACATTTGAGTAAATCTCCAGGTGCTCAGTATTCATTAGGGAATTCTCTCTGCACAAAACACAGTTCAGGGAGGGAAGGACCTTTAGTCTGTATAGTTGACCTGCAAGGTAGTCGTGCCCGGTTTCCAGCCTGAAGGCAGCAACTCCATGCTTTTTCGGGTGGTCTCATTTAGAGCCACCCTCCAAGACTTATCACAAAATTGTTCATTAAATAAGTTTCATAGATCTTTTTTACTCTACTTTTAAAAATTTACTCGTAGAAGAGTGCGGGATTCTTTTCTGAAACCACTGTAAAGCTTCAGTACCTCTTTTAGCTAGAAAATTGGCTCTAATTTCCGTAGATATCATAGTAGAAATGAACTCATTCTATAAAACACTCTTCTTTAAGGTCAAGAGCAATCCAAGATTCTCTATACAGTTTTTAATTTCTAATAGTCTGAAAAAACCAGGATTATCACAGCTTATATTTAAGAAATGGAGTAAGAAAATATAGCTGCATACTCAAAAGCTTCCTTTCTTGACAATAAGGGCTGAATAGTCGCTCTAATAGCTTCTACTTCACTATCAAACGGAGTTGTGATTGTTCCTATCCCAGTGGTGTAACTAAAAATACTAGGGCCCCCTGAAAAGTCAGGTTTTGGGCCCCAAGACGGATATTACAAAGGACTGCAAAACCATAAAATAGGCTTTGGGTTACTCTGCTCCCACTCGTAATTTTGGGATTGCGGGAGTGTACGTTACACCACTGACCAAAGCTTAGAGAAATACGAATAGTTTTGAAAACATCCTAGCTCCTGCTCTTCCATCCTAATCCAATCGTGATCTATTATAGACATGAAGCCAGTCAGGTTGTGGATATCTGGTATTTATAGCTTTTAAAGCAATGGCTTTTAAAACTGTATCGGAAAATTATTTATTTCGTACCACATGTAAAATTCGTTCTTTCCTTTGCAAAGGGTATTAAAGGATCAAGTGGAGGTGGAATAGATTAAGGCTATGGGAATGGGGCATAGAGGCATTGGACGAAGGAATATCCGGATGTATGAAACAGTGCATTATTGCCAGCCAGATGTTTAGAAATAAATCCACCATACAAAAATAACAATTACTTCAGAGTGCATTAGAATACCATTAAATTCTCTTGGTGAAGGGATCAACTTCAAGGGATCTTTTCTACCGATTACATTCTGAAGACTCCACGCATTTTATCATATGATTTTACTTACTTCCCTTTATATTTGTAACCTGGCCACAGCTGTAGAAAAATTCCTCTATTATGTATTGGCAACCTCTTGATGTCATTTCAAATATGCACTTAATTAGTAGCTAGTTCTAAGCATATAGCTTTTAGGGTACAGGATTTGCGTTATTGTTGCTGGCAGAATGCGAACCCTGTTCATTTCAAATGCAGTAATAATTCGACTTACGCTACCCCCGAGTTACATGATTTTTAAATCTAGTCGATTCGTCTTTTGTTTTAGTAAAAAGCCCACAAAAAAATTAAACAGAGTCTGTAAAACACTGTTTTTTCCCCATCACTGAAACTTAAGGCGGAATTAGTGCCAGAGTGGAATGAAATTGGTAAAGTGACTGAAGTAGTTGTCAATCTTGCCAGACAAATAATTTTAGAAGTGGATAGTGATGACGTTCAAAAGAACTGCTGGATTTTTACAATCAGGGGCTAACCATTGATAAGCTCATGGAAATGCAAACGAAAGAGCAAGACATTGAAGATTGAGTCTTTAGACCCAGTTCAATCATAGGATCGAATGCCGAGGTTGGGAATTTAATAGAAGGCCTCAGCTTAACTGAAAAAGGGTTACAATATTTTTTAGAAAATATGGACTCTAACGAAGAGCGCATTTTTCAACAAAACAAGAAATAGGAAATATTGTTAGCATGCTACAATGAAATCAGGTTGAGGAAAAAAAATCTTTGGTCAAGCTGACTACTTTGTTAGCTTTTAGGAAACCTTTTACAACAAAATAATTTCGGTTTTTGATTTTGTATTTGTGTAATGTAGCATTTACTAAACATTTTTGTCCTAAATTATTATTTTTATTCGTCTCCGGTCCAACTAAAAATAATTTATATATATTTATATGCAAAATTATACTTCGACTTATGCGAATTCGACTTACTAGATTATCACTCAGACCCACCTATCATTTAAATTCGGGATATTGCTGTACAAGGAAAATTAGTATTTTATACAGCGTGTGTCCGATTTCAAATCTTATTTTACCTTGTTTATTGGAAAAGAGCAAAAATTTATACTAGAAAAAATTAAGCAGGTTTTCAACTGTCAGAGGTATTTCAAATACACAAAAATATACGTCAATGGAAAAGTGGATGCTTCTGTAGGGACGTCTGCGACTAGTCAATAGACGAGAGCTCTTATTGCGCATGCTCGAAACAGGGACTGAAGCTCCAAAAATTTTCTAAGTCTTACTTATTTAAAAAGTCTATTTCGGATAATAAGGATCACAAATATTTATTCACAAACAAGAATTTTAAACGCACCGAATAAAGGAATTTTGTAACAGTATTTTGACATATTTGTTTAGTAACTTGAAACAACCTTTAGAGCTTTTCATTTTTGCCGTTTTATATTTTACTTATTTCTGTCAACTAAATTATTTCATTGAAAACTTAAAGTCCTCTTCAAATAATTTTCACTTTTATTTTTAAAATAATTCTTCTTGTAGAAGCACTTTTTTAAGAAAAAAAAATAACTTTCAAAAAAAGAAAAGAAGAAATTCAATCCTTTTTTAAAGTTATTGTTTGTCATTTTTAACTCTGAAATCTTGACGGTTATTTTTTCATTTTTGGTCATTTATAATAGACACCCACTCTGATAATCATTCCATTATTTACGTGCCTTGTCAACAAGCATATTCAAAATGGAAAGGTTTAACCTACATGTTCTACATTTCTGGTCTGAAGACGGTTTTTCTTATTCTCTGTAGAAATGTTATCATCTACTAATTCAGGAACCTGATTGTTCACTTTGGGAAAAAATTCGAAGTATAGCTGAAATAAATTCACACCCACGGACAAAAAAGTACTTCTTTTAGTTACCTTTAAGAGAAGTTTTTTATGTAAGTCGTAGTTGTGGTTATTTCAGAATTGAATTCAATGTGAGTAATAGCTAGACAATGAGTATTGTCCAGCTAATAAATAGCTTGAGTGCGCCAATGTTAAGATCTTTTTTCAGTGGGTACCATCGCAAATGAATGTCTACGAGAATGAGATTGCAAATGGCTTACCCCGGGAGGGCAGCCATTAAGATTCTACACATGGTCGCTGCCTTAATATTTCAGAAATTTTTACCCGGGTTAAACAAGATATCAGTTCCTCTTGGAGGCAGGCCCCCGTACTAGAGTGGTATGAAGAAAACCATGCTGGTGCTGCTGTACTTGGGACAAACAGTAGGTGAGATGGAACTACTCTTGCTAGGCTTCTTAGTGGACATACTCGAGCTCAACGGCATGAGGCGGGTCTTAAAGTTTACCCTTCTTGTCCAATTCCAATGTGACCCAAGCCGCTCCTACCCACATGTTGGTTTGTATTGGTTGCCAGAAGAGCCAGCTGCTCTCAAGTCCTGCTACAGTTCTTCATTGTTTAAAAACGCGCGGGTTCATGGACTTGATCTAGATCTTTCTGTCGTCTAAGGTGGGATAGGAAACAACAATTCGAATTCGAGATATTTCCCTCCCCTATTTATAATTCCTTCCCGGGATTCGAAGGGCTTTAATTAAATACTCTAAGAAGAATACAACAAAAAAAATCTTTAAAGGAATACATAAGCAATTCAAGTTTAATTTAAAAGTGTTCTATGTGTGAAACCTTGATTACGTGGTATACTTCAATGCGATATAGTACAGTTCTTTTCAGACTGAACTCAACATTTGACTATCAACGTTATTGAAAGCACGTTTTATCCTATCATGCAATTCTGCTTACATCACGCGGCAAAAGGGGATACAAAACTTGGTCTAATGTAAAAGACCAAGTTTTCGAATAACACGGAAAGTATAACTTTGATAGTGCCTTGTTGAGTAGAATGTGGCAGAAACTGGTTATACTCTCGCATTGATGTAAGCTTTCAAATGTTAAACATCTTTCAAATATTCTTTTTTGTTGTATTAGTCTTAATTTTTTCCTCTAGCACTTCGAATTAGGAATGACCTTGTATTTTCGAACATTACCTTCAGAGTCATTTTTAAAGACTAGATGTCTTTCAGCAAGTGTTACTGAGAAACTGTAGGAGGTGTTCATTGCCGATTTTAACAACCGTGGTACCATCGGAAAGGTATTGTTATGTAGAAAAAAAATTCTGATGGTTTAAGTTTTTAAGGTATCAGCAAAGTCACATTCCTAGATTTTCATTTTCAGATAGTGTAAGGTATTTATTTTATTATGATAGCACAGAATTTATTCAAAAAAGTGAAACAATTTTAAGTAAAAAAGAATTATTTGCTGTGAGTCGTATAGATTTATAGGTAGGCTATATGTGTGTGTAACAACTAACTCCTCTTCTGGTTCTAGGGGACGCAAAGAGGAGTTGATCGTCCAAATGTTGTGCACCCCTGGCATAGATTTGAGTTATAACTCTAAAATCAAGCCTTTATCTAAATTACTTGTTATTAAATTATTAAATTTTATCATTAATTATTTATTATATTAAAATTAATTTTATAATAAATATAAATTTATAAAATTATTAGAGAATGTGCAAATATTTTTTAACAATATTATTCCAATTATTCTGTGAGGGATCTTTGAGTGACCTTCACACTAATCCTCTTGGGGAATCTTTGGGCTAGAATTCGCGTTAATTCACAGCGATCCCTCTCAAGAAGAAACCCTGATATGGAGATTAGTTTGACTATATACAGTCAGGGTTTTGTAACTGTAAAATAGAAGGAACGGATAAACTGTGGCGGCGTTATGAAGGTGAGATTTAATTGATTTTCACAACTTGAGTTAAGAACGGAGTTTGTCACTATACTAAATAAGTGGATTGAGAATTTATAGTCTAAGATAGATTAGGTTAAATTAAACTTGTGACGCGTGTCTATTCGCGATATTTTTCCTATTAATCATCTTGGGGAAACTTTGGGCTAGCATTCACATTAATTCACAGCCTTTCAAGAAGAACACGTGATATGTAAATTAGTTTGACTATATAAAGTCTATATATATATAGATTTGGTAGATGTAAGATAGAAGGAACCGGGAAGCTGTCACGTAAGTGCGAATATTGGAACATTTCATTCACAAATCTAGAGCGAGTTAAGAAAGTAATTGCTAAGATTAAATCATTAGATTGAAGATTTAAGATAGTAGAGTTAGAATTAGCTATCAGTTTATTAGTGCTTGTTCTCCTTATCTATTTCACGTAGTCGGGTTTACTTAGAGTTGGGTATTAAGAATAAACAACGCTTTAGATATCACTCCTAGAATTCCTCTTATAGTTTCACTTGTGATTGTTTAAGTGTGTGTTTAAAGAATAAATAAAACTAATTGTTATTGTGGAGTTTGTTGTTGATGCTTTGTTTCCCTCCACACCTAGAGCCGCGCAGGACGGAGAGAGAGGGAGCTGATTAAACCACCACCCCTACAAACTGATTATTTGAGCTTGTTCACATAGGGTTTATTGCTTTCTTTATATCACTCCTAGGGCATCCTTTTGTGATTTAACTTGTGGTTGATTAATGTGTTTGAATAGTAATAAAATAATAATTATTATGGATGTTTCTGGTCATACTTTTGTTTTCCTCCACACCCTTAGGTAGGCAGGACGGTAAGGGAATTTCAGGGGGACGTCGCTCACAATTTATCTTCTTGAAAATTAGAACCAATGTAATATGTAACATAATCGTAGTTGGTGAGCAACAGATTTGGGTCTTGCGCTTTCAGTGACAATTCTGAAATGGATGTAAAGGGAGAGTACAAGTTCATTCGTCATTCGACTCTGATTCAGGTTTACGAAGGTACGTCTGCTGACAACTATCGTGTCACCTCGTGTACAATGTTGATTCAAACCAATTAATTATCAATGGAGTCGGCGGCCTAGTAGTTATAGTCACGAGATAGTGATCGACGTGTCATGAGATCAAGCCCAAATACCATTGAAGTCCCGCCGATGCATTTAAAAACTTTCGTGTCTCAAAGTCATCCCGTTGTCGTGGTATAGCAATTTGGAGAGAGGTGACAACTCAGGTGTCCTCTTCGAGTGACGAGGAGGACACGATTAACGTGGATTGGAAACGAGGTTCATCACCAATAGCCTTCATATTGCTTTATAGTTCCACATTAATATAACTCTCCCTCGCTCACTCAGTTAGTGCAAAATCAAAAAATGGAATTGGAAAGGACAAGAAAAAAAATATAATTGAGCAAAATTTGGCTAAAAAAGACGTATAAAATACTGTTACGAATTATTGTGCATTTATATTACTCTGTTATATTTATCTTATGTTAAAATTGTAATATATTCGCAAGCCCACAAAGCCGTCCCTTACGTTATAATGTCAATTCAATGGGAACTTGGCGAAATCTTGGTGATAGAGCCAAGTTGGCATCCTTTTTGGCGACCATTATGGTGACTTGACCACGAAGTTGGGGAACATTTTTGGTGAATTCGTGACCCTATGGATTCTTCTGGAGATTAGTGGAGAAACCCACTAATTTCACGATCTGTAACGCAAGCGGATGTTTCTCTGGCCTATAAATACGGAGACAGTCGCCGAAACTGGTTTAGCATTGCTTTGACTATATAGCAATTAGTAGTCTTGCCTTCCCCGTAAAGATTGAATAGTGATCAGCTCGGCTGTTGAGTAGGACGAGTGGTGCTTGTAAATTATCTAGATTACTTGTATTTTAGACGCTGAGAGATATTGTGCCTGAGTGCCGTAGAAGGTATGAAGTCCTTCTGATATTTATTCTGTGAATTTTGCTACAGAATTATGTATTTCAAGGATTGATTTTCGACAGTAAATTCTCATCCCTCTTAAAGAACTGTCTTGTTCTTTGCGACTTATTTGCATAAAATCCTCTAACCCCGATCAACATAATATCTATTTAAATTACACCACCACTTCCTGTTCGTATTTTTTTCTCTTAGTTCGTCCTTCAATTTTAAATTAGTGAATCAGTACCAGAAGGAATATAATCCACTTAGACCTTCACCTCCTTTTTTTCTTTTTTTGATAAACATAAAAGAAGAAAGCAGAAAAAAGGAAGAATATTTCCTTTGATCGGAGATATCATTTGTAATCTTAAAGAAAGAAATTAACTTTATATAAATACACAGTGCGGCAAATAAGTTTTAAGACTGTGTCCGCAAAAAGAAATGGAAGCAAGAAATTAATTCCTGTTTTTTGTTTGTTTTTTATTCAAAAATGGGACCTTCCGGCTTCAATGTACTAGTTACAGTGGTTTATTAAGGAATCGAATGCCCGTTATAAATCAATTTTGTGCAATGGCCTGCAAAGCATGCGTCGAAGCTACTTTTAAGGTCAAAATATCCTCAAAATAACACCTTTTTAATTTCATTTTAAGTTTTGGAAATAAGGAGTAGTCACAGGGTGCTAAATTTGGTGAATAAGGTGGATGGTTCAACACAGCGACATTATTTTTTGTCAAAAATCGACGAAGAAGGAAGGTGTGACTGGGTGCATTATCGTATAACAAACACCAATTGCTTTCAGTCCAATATTCTGGAAGAATGTGACGAATTCTGGCCAACAGACGCTTTAAAACAACTAAATAGTACTGACCCGTGATTGTTTGTCCAGTTTGAACAAATTCTTTGTGGATAATACCCCTAGCATAGAAGAATGTAATAAGCATTGTTTTGATTTCGGAGGGAATTTTCCTTGTTTTTTTTGGATTGCGGTGAATTTTCTGACTTCCATTCCACACTCTGTCGTCTTTGTTTCAGTGTCATATTGGAAACACCAAGTTTCCTCACCTATTACAATGTACTTCAAGAAGTCTGGATCGTTTTCATCGGCTGAAATGATGTCTCGGCAATGTGCACTTCTCATTGCTTTTTGTTCAGGGGATAAAGTGTGCGGAACAAATTTACCAGAAACTTTTGTTTTGCTTAAATCTTCATTCAGGATGGTTTGAATTGTTTTTTGTTGATGTTTAAACAGTCTGCAATCATTCTTAAAGACGCACAGCTATCGTTTACCACGAAATTTCGTACTTTCTCAATAATTTTAGATGTTCTAGATGAAATTGGTCTTCCACTACACTGATCATCTACGGTACCTCTTCCATCCAAAAAATATTTATTCCACAAAAAAACGTTTGATCTACTAAACAGCAGTAACCATAAACTTGTTTCATGATTTGGTATGTTTCCGAAGCCCTCTTGCCAAGTTTTGTCTAAAATTTGATTACAGTTCTTTGTTCCATCTTAAAAAATCAACGTTAAAAAAAACTCAATTCTGTAATAAACGCTTGTCTAATCTTTACTTCTTAACTAACTTGGCACAATTTGTTAGCAGTGAGACAGTTGACCATGAACATTATGACGCATGCGCATTTGCACTCATGGCGTCATTACAGCCTGTGCTCTAGAACGAGTCTTAAAACTTATTTGCCACACTATGTATATTTGAATTGTTAACTAAGGAATATAACCATCATTTACGGGTAATTTTTGAGCACTTAGTTAGGTGACTTTCTTTGGTAAAAAGGTATTGGAACACATGAGATCCTTATCCAGGTATGCCAGTTTTAGGTGAGTTGGGTGCAAGCTTAGGTGTCGTCCTTTTCACATGAACGAGGTACAACATTACAAGGTCCAACTCCTACAGCCCTCGTGTTGCTTTATGGTAACGCTCCCTCCTTCACTCAGGGACGTCTTAAGGCGTGGGTCAACTGGACTCGGGCCCAGAACGCCTTCTGAGGGGTCTGCCTCTCGTTCCGTTTTCGCATCTGTTTAATAAGATCATGATCCGGATAACTTTAACGGTCAAATATTATTCCCATATATATTCTCCGAAAAACAGGGAATATCAAACTGCATGCCAACTGGCAAAAATGGTAAGACTGTTTTATTATGTGATGACCATTGTCCATGTCTTGACATAGGCCTAATACCATAAGCAATCGTTCGTCGCATTTAGTCGAAATGCGGTCATCGGGTGAGCCAGTTCGTGATATTGGGAATCGTGCACATTACGGTTTGAACGAGTATTTAAAAATGTATGCTATATACTGTTTACATTTAAGATCTCAGGTAGAGCCTACTTTTGCAAAAGGGCACCAGGGCATCAAAATCTTATGATTCCTCTAGTCCCAGGGCCTCAAAGAGTCTTAAGACGTCCCTGCCTTCACTCACATGTATTCATTAACATGCTCTTTAAAGCTAGTGCATTTATGATTTAAAGCTCTCCAGACACTTAAAACCATTAAGAGAACCTAACCTAACATTCACGCGATAATTCATCATCAAACACTTGGAAGCTATCGTGAGCCTACTTCTTTGATGTACCCTCCAAACATTACTTTGTGCA
>BMAO01022139.1:0-24269 GCA_019973975.1 Trichonephila clavata
TTTTCTTTGAAGATCAATCATTAATAAATGCGCAGCTATTGCATCTTTTTTTTTCTATGTTCCACCCCTTTCACCCTTAGACACGTAAATAGAACAGGCGAGTAGATCTGGATTTTGATACAATTCAAAGAATTTCAAGTAAAAGGAACGATGTTCGAACTTATTTAATGACTAAAGATTTCAATGTGCACCTTAGATTTAATCAGATATCTTCACACATTTTTTTGTTATCTTTGTTGATGTTATGTTATCTCTTGCTTTCTTTTTTTTACCGTGTTTCATTAATGAATTGCTTCTATCGCGTAATTTTTTAATTCTGCATGAATCGAAAGCCAACATTTTGAATTTTAAAAAATGTGTATATTCAGGGGTTAATTCTTAAAATCTTATTTTATGCGAGCATTCATCTTATTATATTCTCTTTTACAAATAAAAGAAAACTAAGAAGTGAATAGTTTTTGACTTAGGCGTGTGAATTATGTGTAAAATTCCAGCCAATTTTTGTTTTTTCTTCCTTCACAGAAGCAAACGTTTAAGGCAGAATATTTTATTTAAAGGGAAAAAAAAAAATAATTCGAATAAAGATATAAGTAAAGCAAAACTCGTTGATTTTATATTAATATTAAATGGTGAGTTGTAAGTAGAAAACGCGGAGAAAAAACAAATAAAAAGCTTTGAAATATATTGCTGTATTATAATTGAGATTAATAAAACTTGAATTCAACGTTACACTTGAAAGTTGTACATATTAACTCTTTAACTAACATTTATTGAGAAAATTGTTATTCTTTTACTAATAATAGAATAGTATACATAGATTACTTAAATATTTTAATTAATAAAAAATTTTTTATACAGATAAATTTATTACTTGCAGTTGTGCTATACGAATAAAAATCAATAAAAAAACTTTTAATCGAATTGTATAAGCAATATTAGTTTTTTTTTTTTTTGTGTGCATCAGATAATATTTCTAATTAATTATTCTTATTTTAAAAATAGTTTAGGAACAAAAATAATTGCTTAAGAAATATTTTCTTCAAAAATTATCAAGCATTAAAATAGACCGAAACATAGAATTTAAAAAAATTTATTTGTAATTAGAAACATGTTATCTTTCCTTTTTCTTTCAGTTTATTTTTCTCCTCATGGATATTTTTCTTCTTTTTTTTCAAAATCATATTAAAATTTTTTTTTCTTATTTCGCAAAATTTAAATTTGTATTTTGGATTATAGAACACAAGATCTTTATTAGCGCAGCTGATTTATCTGGCGAGATTGAAAAAGAATATATAATATAATACCGAAATATATTTAAGGTAACTACAAATAAAATACTTACGTGTGACTCAAAATACATTTTCCATTAAAACTATTAATAAAGACAAAATTATATTATTTTTGGCGATATCTAAATTACGTTTCACAACATTTTCTTTTTTTTTTTGAAACTTGCCTTTAATGAAAGAAAGCCTTTAAAATGAAAAGTACTCAATATTTTGAATATTTCCTCAGGTTTCACAATTTTCATTGTTATTATTATCTTCGATATCCAGCGGTATTTAAAACTTAGAGGTTACAAAAAACATGAGTGTTTGAGACATATTTAAAGCACAATTAAAAATTTATCCCTTCCGACTTTGATAAGGTTGAACAAATGTTGAACTTGAGTTGTAGGGCGAATCTCTTGAATTTTGTGAGACCTGGCACGCTCTATTTCTTCGTGAATTTATTTAATACTACGTTCGGATTTTTTCTTTTTTTTCTTTTGAAGAGTAGATCGGAAGACTTTCTTTTGATTTTTTAACTGTTTAGAGCAGAGGTCCCCAGCCTCCCGCCGCAGACTGGTACCGTTCCGTGAATCAAATGGTACTGTGTCTCCCAAGGAACTTAAATTATTTCTGTTTTATTTACAGTGGCGTATTTCTTTCGGTTTGTGCGATTTTCTACAGAAATCTTTTTATATTCCACTTTAAATCACTTTATATTCATTTTTGGTATAATTGTATTTTATTCTGAAGGCATATTTAAATACAATTAAATTAAAATTATTAAATCAAAGCAATCTAAAATATAAACTCACAATCACCGTTCCCCCTCAGTGGACGGCGGTAAAGTTATCAAACGTAAACAAGTCCACGGCGATAAAAAGCTTGGGAAGCGCTGGCATAGAGTCAACAGAAAAAGAAATGTAACATAAAATATAAATAAGACAGTTGAATTTTAAATTTATTTTCACGTAATTGAACTTCGGTATAAACTTTCATGCGCATACAAAATTCTTTTTATCTGAATTTTAAATTTTTCAAATTTTTAATTCAGCAGTGAGAAAATTTTAAAACTGACCAATAATTCAAAATTATTGCTTCGAATGATTTGCAACCATTTTAAATTAATGAAGGAAAAGCAATTAAAACGATCATTTTTTATTTTTTATTTTTCTCACATGGAGAGTAAGATATTGATCTTGATTGTCGAATAATAGTGGTTGGAGCACATTAGGGCCTTTCTGCTAAGTCAGGTTTGGGGACCCAAGCTGCACTTGGCGTCAGTCAGACTGTGGGCCCCTTAGAATCCTGCCCCGCCCCCTCCCCTCCCGCTATGCAGAGGTTACTCCACTGGTTGCTGCACATTGAATGGAACAAACCTCAAAATATGGTATAGTGTGGAAGTTAAACGGTGAAATTAGCTCAGTTATAATTTAAAATTACATCATTTGTTGCCAATAATCCTCGTGTTCCTCCTAGTAGGAATTTTTTTTTATTTAATCAAATAGTCTTGAATGCAAAATGAAATTTATGGAACCAGACATAGCTGACGAAAATAAGTCGTTTCAAAGTAGAAGTCAAACATACAACTTAGAGGCAATTAAAATCTCGTATTCTGAAGTTGATTGAAAATAGCTAACAGGTTGGGTTGAGTTCCATTTCATTTACACGAATAAACAAGAAGAATTAGAAATTAGTTTATATCTAGATTTGTGGGAAAAGTGCGGAACCCGAGCAGCAGACTAGGAAAAGTGTATCACGTAGTAAATAAATTTATTTATCCACTCCTCATGTTTATTTGAAAACGGGAAGTTTTTTTGCATTTCTAGGAATTATTTCTGTTTGTCAGTTATATATTTGATTATGTTTACGATTGTTGCAATCTTGAAAAGAAAATATTTGTTTTAATGAAAGTTTTCGGAGATCCATTGTGTTTCGTTTACATTAGAATGAAAGTCAAATATGTTGTTTTGGCGCCATCTGTTGGCCAATACGGAATTTATTTGTATTCACGGTTTCATGATGAAAATTCTGTGATTCGATTTTCGTTATTTTTCCCCCCATCTGCAATCAGTTTGGAGAAATTTTGGCAACTGTTCCAGTAATTAAGGTGGCCGGCAGCAATACAATTGACGAAGACTGAGCCAACAGTTTTTTTTCTTCAATCTTTTGTCTGGTGTGTGATGTGTGTATCTAGTGGGACTACTCAGTGACTTCTCATCGCAAATAAATAAATAAAAAGTAATAAAATGCTGTTTTTCTGTTCTAAAAATTTCTTTGATTTTTTACCTAAGAAAAGTTCAAAAACCTAAACTTCATTCCCCTTGTGGGAGTATTTAGCATCTAAATTCATTTATTGCTCCCCCCCCCCCTTTCTTCATCTTTATCTAAGAAAGTATCTTTTCCTCGCAGGTATTTTGAAATTCTGAAATTTTTTTTTCGATGTATCCTTATGTAAGGTATGGCAAAGGGATTAAATTAATACGATATATAGCGGTAGAAATATATAGCTATATTTTTATATAATTACAGTTTTTCAAATGTAATTTCACACGCACACACAAATCTTGCACTATTTTAGATGTAGCATTCTGAATAGTTTAAAATTATACACGGAATTAAAGTTTGAGGATATGGCAATTTTGTAGTGGGAACATATTTTATATGCGAAATTGTATTCGTGCTCCCTCATTAATCGTTATGAAGAGAATTGTTGATTTCACACACACACAAAGTATGATTTCAAAAACACGGGTGTTCGCTGTGGCGTAAAGGAGAATAATAGACCCCCTTCTGGTGGTGTAACAGAGAATATTAAGGCCCCCTCCAAAGTCAGATTTTAGGCAGTGGCGTAGCTAAATATCCAAAGGTCCGGTGCAAAAAAAAAAAGTATTAACCATAGAAAATCACGAAACTTCTTTGGCGACGTTGGCCGCAAATGCAGGAATAGATCTAATTATATTAAACTGCTGAGATAACTTTAATCAAATAAAATTCGAACTTCATTTATTGTATGAAAATATTTTTATTCAATTTTCAGCATCATCATTTTCCAAGAAAGACACAATTGGTGTGTGGTAACTAAAGTAGGATATGAAAATCCTCGATTGTAGACAATCAAGAAAATGTGAGAAAACTGCATCAATCGTGGTTCCGTATATTGTTTTTCCTTCTCTAGAATCGGTATTTATTGTCAAATTCAGAGTCCGTTTCAAGAATTCGATGAGTGGCTTTGCTTCTTCTGAAGCAAAATTAACATTAAAGTCTCCAGTTAAGATAATCGGCTTTTAATCATCTTCGGATCAATGATTGCAGCAGCCTCTGATGTGTACAGCACTAAAACTTTATGGATAAAGATGATAAAAGCTGCGACAGAACTACCTGGTGATATACAGACTTTCGCCAAGAATTGCTGCTAGTTTTGCTTTTTTTCTTTCACGAAACGCTTTTCCTCTTTTTGCATTTGTTCTAGGCTATCTGACCAGAATTTATTTTGATTCAATGGAAATAAAAATTAATAATATAAACTAAAGCGTCACCAACAGAAGTCACTGTGTTTGTTTACAAGACGCTATCCGTAGCGATTCTGGCGCGAACGTTAGTGACATGTACACAATGCCCCAGACACTCCCGTAACGGGAAGAGCCAAAAATGGTAATATTTTGGCTGCGTTTATTCGTTGAAAACGGCACGAGTATTACATAAAAACTACGAAAATACGCCACGGGAGTTCGTTACGAGAGTAGCAAGGGTACTTAATGTCACTAATACCTAAGCGCCTTTTGTCCATAGCAGCATACTTCTGATGCAATCCTCCAATTTTTTCACGGATATGACGCAAGTCACGTGGTGTAGCATCCTCTATCCCCACTCGCTAATCTCCTCACCATGGCGACCTTTCGGGGGGGGATCACTACTCCTGTTCGCTTTTTCACTGTTACGCAAAACGGGGTAAATTTCCCATTCACTCCCGTCTGCAAAGAAATTTCACTTCAAAAAAAAAAAAAAAAAATGTGAGGCCCTTCTTGGTTGGACTTTTATCAAGTAACAATATATTGGCTTCTAAATAAACAAAGCTACTTTATCGTCCACCCTTTATCGTGCTCTTCAGAACATAGGAAAACAAAAGCTGCTTATTATGTTTGGCAAGAACAGATAAGAAGGACAAAATTACATCAGTCTATTGCAGATAGGAGTAGATTGCGAAATACTGAAACAGGAAAATAGCTTATTATGAATCATATTGTTATTAAAAATAAAATGACCAGGAAGAGAAATAGCTTCCTGTGTAGGTTTTTTAAGATGTATGGTTAGATTTTTCATGGAACTTGAAGTTTATTTTCAAATAACAGAAAAATGAAAAAAAAAATTGATAAATAATATAAACTTTACAATAAGCAAAGTTCGCAACACCATACAAGCAATTAGGGGAATTATTCCCCGTGGGGAGAATTTAGGGGAGTATTCATCGTGTGTACACCTCTGATGTCTATTGATATCAGGGAAAATTACTTCAGAAGCTCAAATCCTGTAAAAAGAAGTGATTTTTTTTAAATGTAAAGCGAACAATTTGGAAAAAATGAAGTAGAAAGTGCAAGTAAAAGATAAGTTATTGAATATCCTAATCTCTTATGAGTTTACAAAAGGAACAATAATTTAACATCTAAAATTTGTATAATGAGAAAAGTACGCATGATTTATAGAAACTGAAAATGCAATTTGGTAGTCTTTACTATCATTCTTTGCAGATCTCGGAAAAGGACATTTGCTTACAAACTGTTTATATTTGTTTAATAACTTAGTTTTGTTTTTCTGGGTTATCAGTTAAGCTGGCCTTTATCCTCCTGCAGGAATTCCTCCCATATTCACACAGCAACGTAGATAACTTAGTTTTATCTTTAAATACGTTATGAAGTAGCTGACAGAGATAAGATTTTATTATCGTATTTAGTAAAATAATTCAAACACAATGGATTTTCAAAACTTTTTTCCATTTACACATATACTATTGATGATGTAGATCAGCGAAAATCAACCTGCAGCTCACCAAGCCTTTTTCAGTAGTCCGGTCGTGAGCTATTGTGCTCTGAGAAATTCATTTATTTAAGAACAATGTATTAAAAATTTGGTGGGAAATTCTTTGGCAAGGAATCAAATATATCAATTTTGCTTTTTTGCTGTCGATGTCGTACGGCTGCGAATTGATATTCTTGTTCTATTTGTAACGGCGACGTAACTAATTTCTATTGTAGCTTTTTCTATTGGTGGCGGATCTCATAATTCTGAGCTACGCTCAAGTGACGAGGAGGGCAGCTGAACTGGCACCTTCTTCTCTATTTTTCCTTTAGAAGGAAATGAACAAACTGCGAAATTGTTTTATGATAAGTTGCTCAATAAAAGTCATATGTATGTAGGATATCCCTTAGAATTTTTTCTTTTTGTAAAAGGTTAGATCATCCCTTTGCAGAGGACGGCAATTTTAGTCAAAAACAGCGTTCCACAGCAACTCCATCTAGCGTGCTTATTAAAACACTGACGCGATTTTTTCGTCAGAGGCCCATTAACCATCGACTAGGAAGCATCGTTTTAGCGCGTTCGCGCTTCTTTCGCCACAACTGGCGGTAAGTCACCAGCACATCGCATAATGAGTTTTATTTAATCTCTAACGTCCTCCTAAAAGGAACTATCTATCCTTCCTTTTTATGTTTCTATATTAGTGTCTGCCTATAAATTTTCCTATATAAATGTCTGCATGTTCTAATTTCTATTGTGTAAATATTCCCCATGTAAATACTCTCTTATAATTCATAATAAATTATTTAGTTTCTTTAAACTTTGTTGTCTATTCTATTTTTCAAAGTTAACCCATGCATCGTAAAAACCTCTAGACACCCCGCCAAATAAAAAACACCCTATCTGAAGAATCTAATTTTTCCGGAAGATTTCGGTTAGATTCCCACATATATATCCCCCCTCCCAATTAATAATGCCTATACCTGATGTTACAGAACATATATATATATTATATATATATATATATATATATATATATATATATAATTCAAAATTAGAATATTTTCAATAAAAAATGGTCCAATAGAAATATTGTATTCTGGATTCAATATCGTATTGAAAAAGTAATATGCTTTGGACTTATTTTCTGTTTTTTTTTCTTCATATATGATTATAATCCACTTTTAAAGGCAAAAGGATTCTTGGAGTTAAGTATTGGCTGAAATTTTCTAAATTTTAAACACATGATAAATATAAGTACGCGAGTAAGTACACACAAGAGCTCATTTATAATATTAGGGTAGTTAACAATATTGATGAGAGGCCGGCCAGCTATGGAGTTGGTCCCCAAATAATCAGTAATTTGTATATCCCCTTGTTTACAGGATGTGGTTAGAATTCCTGAGCTGAGGGACCGGCGCCGGGTGTCCCGGGCGTTAACGAGTACGCAAGCAGAGGCGGATTAAGGTAGTTGGAGGCACCTGGCGGTAAAATGTTAGAGGCCCATGGGCTTAAGAGTCGAAAAACTAAAATAGTGCAAAGAGTCGCTTACTTTAAATCTCAAAATAAAATGTATTGCTAAAAAAACTCATCGGCTAAAGGAAAAATCTGAACTGTACATAAAAAAAATTAAAAACCTTATTTAAGAGCTTACAGTTTTGCTATACAGTTTGATTTCTCTTTGGCAAATTCATCAATTATTTTCACCATATCTATTTTGTCCAAAACATTCTATTCTGTATATAATATGCCATGTTATTCAATTTCTCTTTTCTCCCATGTACTTTTAAATTATTTTTTAACACGTTTTAAAACTAAAAAAGATTATTCACCTGATGCATTCGATATCGGCATTAAAAATATTTCAAAAGTTTTTCTACATTAGGATTTTTTTTTACATCTGGATAAATTTCTAGCGGGGTTTTCATTGTATCTTTGTTTTCTTTTCATTTCTTGTTCCAAGTGGCGTGGTTGGTTGTCGCTGGCTTTGCACTCATCAAGCTTGGGGCCTACTAGCTGGGGCCTGGCCGCCAGGTCCGACACCCGCTTAATCCGCCACTGTACGCAGGGTGAACGGACTCATAAATTTAATTAAAATTGTAACTTTGCGCTTGGTGACTGACCAATGACGCGGCTTGGCACAAATGGTGGGATTTGCCCTCCCTTAAAAGGGCGCCGAATGACAATTTTCGGCAGACTAGATTCCTCAATCAATTAGAGAACATTTCTTTTTTCAGGAAATTTTAGGTCGCCTTGTCCGGCGACAATGCCATGCCTCCATCACCTCGCCTCCTTTTCAGATAAGTGAAATTTTAATGTTTGTTCATAGTTCTCTTATTCTTAAATTTTAATAGTGTTTGATCTAAGTTATAATTTCGTAATGTATTTGAAATGTAATAAACAAATTTATTTTAATTTTAATCCGAGTTATTTCATTAGTTATGCGTTGTCTTTGAAATTGATTAAGTTTAAGTTCTAGCCACTATGTTAATGCGGACTAAGATAAATAAGCGAACCTGGGTAGTTTTCAGATGTCAGTTAAATTAAGCAGAAACTTAAAAGTAAAATTAGTCAGCGCCGCATTAATATGAAAAAATTCAATCTGACTGCAGAGAATCTTTAACGTAAGGCGGGTGTAACGTCGTGGAACTTGGTAGCGTATTGTGACGCCCCGCTAATCATAAAAAGAAACTTTTATTGTGTGATCTAAAATTGATTTGTTTACTTTTTACTATTAAAAGATCACTATGAAGAGAAAAAGAATGCAATTACAAGGGTTAGATCCATTTAGCCAGTTCTATTTAGTATTGGTGTAAGTTCTAATTTAGGCAGTCTATTGCATTGGTGTCCACTCCTCGCTTCTTCTTTTAGCCGCCTCAGGAGTCAATCTCGCTAGTCCATCGGGTTCTGTCTCGGGAAACTATCGTCGTGATTAGATCCGGAGGCTCACGCCTCGCGCTTGCTTCATATATCCGTCGATTACGTCTCGCAGGTCGATCGTCGGAGTTGGTTGGGAGCCTTCGCGCTCCTTTCTTCGTCAGCAGGCTTCTGTTTCTGGAATCTATCGTGGGAGTCTATCCGGCCCTCTTCTCTTTTTCCGAGTCCACTGTTTTAAACTCTAGGGGCGGGTTCACTCCACGCCCCTCATCAATCCCCATTGGCCGGCCTCAGGGTTTTGCACCCGGCACCAACGGTCTTGCACGTCATCCATTCGTGCAGAGATAACAAAAGTCCGGTCCCTCTCAAAGGTTTCCGGCGACAAGGGCCCGGCTAACATCTGGCACTTCAAACACCTCGCCACCGCCTGCAGAGGCGCCAGCATTCAAGACGTACAATCACTGCCCATGAATGGAAAACAATGCAGCGATGCTGGCCCATAGTGTCCGCCAGTCACACCGTCGCCGACGGTCCAGCTGTCTGATACAACACAATACCACCAAAGCCACGTGGTCCCCAGCTGTGGAGCCTCTAATGAATAGGGGTGACTCCTCCATTGTGACGACGTCACACGGGGCATAGAAAAAGTACAACCTTAATCTCTTTATTAAAGAAAAATTTTGATTTTCACGTCTAAAACAATATAGTTTGAGCACATTATTTAGTTTTCAAATATTAAATTATCATCAAGTTATTATACAGTAAACCCAACTCTTTTTTTACTCTAGAAATACGTTCCTTAGAAAACCGTGCAAAAAATACATACAAAACATATGGTAAATTTAAGGATATGTTCCACAGTTTTAAAAAATCGTGTAAGGAAAAATTCTGAATACTTTCCCAAAAACTGTGCAAAAAAGTAATAATGAAATCCATGTTACATATTTATAAAACAAAAACAATTTATTTTTATTACAGAAAAAAAATTAAAATTAGTCTACAGTGAAAATCTAGTCTATAAGTACATACAATGTATCATACAAGTTCTGTGACATAATCACAAAGGAGAAATCGCCCCTATTCATGATTCATGTCTCAGCTGGGGAGCACGTGGCTTTGGCGTCATTGTGCTTTGTCGGACAGCTGGACTGTCTGTGCCGATGTAACTGGTAAACACTATGGGCTGGGTATCACTGCATTATTTTTCGTCCATAGGCAGTGATTGTCCGTCTTGAAAGGCTGGCACCTCGGCAGACGGCGGCGGGTGGCATCAAAAGAGGAAAAGGCAGCGAGATGGTTCGAGTACCAGATGTCAGCCAAGCCCTTGTTGTCGGCGACCTTTGAGAGGGACCGGATCCTTTGTAATCCCTGCACGAATGGTGGGATTGCAAGACCGATGTGCAGGGTGCAAAACCTTGAGGCCTGACAATCGGGGGTTGATGAGGGGCGTGGAGTAGATCCGCCCCTAGAGTTTAAAAGGGTCGACCCAAGAAAGAAAGAGGATGGCCTCCCGATGGACTCCAACGATAGACTCCGAAGATAGGATCCGACGGACGAAGAAAGAAGCGCATGATCGACTCCCGAGAGGACTCCGCACGACCGACCCTGTGACAGTATCCGACGGACAAATAAAGAAACGCCGAGGTAGACTCCCGAGATGAACGCCGAGATCGACTCCGGAGGCAGTATACGACGGCCGAGTAAAGAAGACGCGAGGAGTGGACACCAATGCTAAATAGAACTAACACCTGAAACTGGCCTTTTTCTCTTCATAGTGATCTTCTAAATGTTAAAAAGTGAAATAAACCAATTTTTGATCACAAATAAAAGTATTTTTTTTTAATGATTAGCCTGGCGTCACAATGCGCTACCAAGTCCACGACGCCACAGTTCAAATTGAAATTAGGAATAAAACTGCTAACTAACAACTATTCATTCGCGACTTGATAACAAGCGTGCACGTTTGTTACGAACTGGATCAAAAATGAGATCATAGGTAGATGTGTCATTTATGTCCAGCACCGCTGTCGGCTGTGATTCAAATGAAAAGTTTCGTTCGTTATTACGGCTATTGTATTTTGTTGTTGTTGTTACAAAGTCTGTTATTAGCTGATGTTTTTTTGGTTTCTAAAGTTGCTTATATAATTCTTGATATCCCGCTACACAAAAGATTACATTGAAATTTTAACGCACACTCTATGTGGGGATCACTTCCGAAGAACACCACAATTATATTACAAGTTTATTAGAGCCATGTACTAAGAGTGAGCCTACTAGTATCATCAAGGAAAAAGAGAGGGCTTAAGACTATTGATAAATATCTGAAAGATGATTTTGTGTTTTCCTATACCAGTGATGACCCGGGGGTCAGACACTGACCCACGCAAGCTTTTTAACTGACCCACGATTGCTAGGCAACCACTTGTTTATTTACATGGGCTTATTGAAATTTTATTATTGTGGATTATTTATATTCTATTTGTATTTTTTCAAGCACTGCATTGACACAAAAGCAATTTAAATGCTGTCTATAACCTTCATTATGATCATTACAGTTCCAAAGTTACGCAAATGACAACAAATGTATATGGAAGTATGTAGTATTTGTAATAAAACAAGAGAGTGTTTACAAAATATCAAATAAAGTGTATAATGTTACTCACAATTTTTTTTTTGAAAAAAAATACCGACAAACCAAAGCAAATAACCATATTTAAACCACTTTCTTCGGTTAAAATGCACTTTTGTAAGATTATTTTCAGTTATGTTTGTAGAAAGTCTTCCATAGCATTGTATCGTCTCCTCTTTGTTTCACCTTGTTATGTACCAATGGGCGCAATGCGCATGTCGGTTATTCTCTATACTAGTAATTTTTGGCTCGCAGTTTAAGGCGCGCCTGTACCAGTCAGTACCACTGTTGAACTTAGTGGCCTCCATTTCGAACCCATTTAAAAGTAATGTGTATTGATGTGTATGTATATTAGGTACGTTAATACAAAATTTCTTCTCAAATTATTGTATTCTAAATATAAATATTCTTAATTGTAGCCCTGTACAATGACAGCGATTAAAAAGTTAAAAACAAGCAATACAAGTTCTAGGCTATATCAAGCTGAATGATTTGATAAATATGGTGTGATTGAAAGGATTAAAATAATTATATGCGTAATTTGGAATGAAAAAGTGACTTCACGTACGTACAAAGAGTGACACAAACATAACGAGACTGGTCCAGTAAATCATTGTACTTACAGAGTCCGTGATATTATCACCTTCAAAGTCATTCCCCTCAGTATTCACACACTTCTGCATTCGGTGCTACCGTTGCTGGTGATGCAGCGCTACTTATAATTTCTTTAAACTAACATCCTAACTGCTACTCAGGTTCGATTATTTAATTTAATCTGCATCATGATAGTGGCTAGTACTTAAAATGAGTTATTGAGACAATGCAACACTAATGACATTACTCGCTTTTAAATTAAAACTAATTAGTTTATTTCTAATTCAGAAACCACATTACGAAATTAAGATTAAACAAATTACAAACAGTTAAAATTCCACTTATCTGAAACGGAAGCGAGGTGATGGGAGGTTGACCTGGTCCACGGACGGTGCGAAGTTTCAGGGTGTTCAGTTTACATTATTGACATCAAAATCTGCCGAGAATTGTCTCGGCTCCTGTTTTTAAGTGAGGGCAAATTACCCCTTTTTGCATCCGCATGCCCTTCGGTCTCGCCTAGTCATTGGTCAGGAACCAAGCGCAAAGTTACAAAAGCTGAGAGTCTCTCTCCAAATTTATGAGTCCATTCAACTTTCATGACCGTTGACAGCCTGCGCTGGGACCCCCGACTTAGGAATCCGACAACATCCTGTAAACAATAAACAAGGGGAATACACAAATTACATGTGTCTTGGGGGCCATCTTCAAACCCGATCAGCATCCAAACTTTCCAGCCTCCAAGCCTCTCATCACTGGTAACAATTCTGGAACGAGGCTTTTGGAAGACCCTTCAGGAAATTCTCCGTTTTTGCATGAACCTCTTGAACTGAGGTAAAATGGGTTCCTTTTAAGCAATTTTAACTGTAGGAAACAAAAAAAAAGTCGCTTGGGGCCAGATCAGGTCAATAAAGAGGATGCCCAACCACAGTAATGTTTTTGCTTGTCAGAAACTGTTTGGCAGGTAGGGCCGTATCAGCGGGTGATTTGTCTTTGTGCAACAGCCATTCATCACTCCCCAATTCTGGCCTTTTTTCCTTAATTTTTTCACGAAGTCTCTTAAGTACTTCAATATAGTAGTGTTGATTAACAGTCTGACCACTGATGGGAGTGGGAACTCATTCATTTGACGAATTTTGGCAACGTTTTGTTATGTAATTGTGGACCTTAGGCACCCAGCAGGCTCATCATTGTCCACACTCACCCATCCCCCTGAAAACCGCTTATGCCATTCAAACACTTGCACGTGACGAAGATTCATCTCCATAAGCCGCTGTTAATATTCGAAATGTTTTCGTGGATATAATTTCTAAAGTTTCTCAAGAGAACAGAATTGTTATTGATTCGGCTTCGACGAATCAACTTGATGTTGATTCGGCATTTTCCGGTAGAATGCAATTGCAAGTGTTCACTCAATGACGCAGTACTCCTAACTGGCTTAATTGATTAAGGTGAAACTGACCACGGGAATAGAGAAGGAGCCTTGGGATGAGTCACCAAAACAGTTGTTGAAAACTCCCTTCTTTTTTCAAGCTACACACTTAGTATAGTTTTCTTTTTTTGTTACACCTTGTATAATGTTTAAAGACATTTTGAAACGTTGCATTTCAATTTCGGCATGTCGACAGATGAAGAAAGAAATTTACAAAAGAAAAAAAGAGAATTTTTCTGAAAGTAGTGTTTTAGAAAGTTTTTTGGTTGCAAAAAATAACATTACAGCTGTGCTAATTTCCAAGTTGCCTATTGCATTGCTCGCCACAAGAAGTCTTTTTCAGAAAGAGAATTTGTAAGAAAATCGTTTTTACAATGTAGTCCTACATTGTTTGTTGATTTTAAAGAAAAAGGCTTGATTATAAAGCGTGTAAATGAGTTAGCTATAAGTCGCAATATAATTAAAGATCGAATAATAGAATAAGAAAAAATATTTCTTCGCGTGCTAATACATAACGACTTAAATTATGCAGAAATGTATTCAATTGCTTTAGATGAGAGTAATGATGTAAATGCTTATGCGCAATTAGCAGTTTTTGTTTGGTATAAGTATGGAAATATATAATGAATGAAGAGTTAATGAAACTAATAACATTGAAAAGGAAGTGTACCGGTGCTTGATATTTTTAAAGAATTTGATATTGCATTTAAAGAAAAGGATATTGACCTTCTCAGAAAATAGTTTCTATTGCAACAGACCGTGCACCTAGTATAGTATTGAAAAACATTGGATTTATTCAGTACCTTAAGCAAAATATTTCGCATTTTCTGATTGAATTCCTTGTAAAGTACTCCAGCAAGTTTTATGTGCGAAGCATGGTTTAAAAACATTTTCCAGTTTAATGTCAGTTGTAATAAAAATAATCAACTTTATAAACGCAAGAGCACTTTATTAAACGGCAATTTGCTCATTTCTTAGATTAAATTGAATGCCAATATTCAGGCATTTTGACAAACAACAACGTGCGATGGCTTGGTTTCGGGCAAGTCTAAAATCGCTTTGTAACGTTATTAGAAGAAATTAAGCTTTTTTTAATTGAAAAAATAGTTTCAACGAATTATCCAATATACTTTGGTTAAATGATTTAATATTTTTATGCGATATCTCTCAGCATTTTAATAAATCGAATAAAAACTTCAAGGGTATGGTCTAATTGTTTTAATGATGTTTGAAAACATTAAAATATTTATGACGAAACTTTACATCTTTAATAAGGATTTGGAAATGAAAATCACGAAATATTTTCCTCAATTACAAAAACATTTTCAAAACACAATAACTTTGAAAACTCCGTTCCCATTCAAAAAATGCAATTAAAAAAATATTTAATGATTATTCAGGAAATAAAACAAGCTTTTGAGGTTAAATTCAATCAACTTAAGAGTTTGGAAAATACATTTCACTTTATTTTATATCCATACAAAACAGAATTTGAAATAATGGAGTTAACCGAATTTATGTGGCTAGGTATCGATAATTTACAAATGGAATCAGTTGAATTTCGAAGCAGCGTAGTGTGGAAAACTCAATTTGAAGACTTGATTTCTGAAGTAGAAGGAAAACTGTGTGAATATTGATTCCACAGTAAAAATTTAAAATATTACATTAAACGTAAGGGATTCCTTACCAAATAATTTTATATCTATGAAAACACTAGTTATAATGTGCTCTTTTAACAATGTTTGGGTCCACATATTCGTGTTAAAAATTGTTTTCTTCAATAAACTTTGTAAAATTTTCTAATATAAATAGGCTTGACAGGGAAATAATTAACTGCAAAATGCGTTAAACTAATGAATACAAAATATGAACCTAATTTTAAAAAACTGTCTGAAATTAAACAGCAAAAGATATTTCATTATATACTTTAGAATCAATTTTGTTTTACATATATATAGTATAAAGTAATAAATAATATTTCATAATATATATTGTATGTAATTTTGGTTATTCCTTGCTCATTCAAACACTTATTGTCATTCGCACAGCTCTACTAAAGAATTTTTAATTCCACTAAAAATTTTCAAATCGTCAAACCACGCCCAATTTTACCCGTTAAGCCAACTGAATTTTATAAAGATGTTTAATTTTAAAAATACCAGGTTAAAAATTTTTAAGCTTAACTCTGGTGCAAATGGGCATTAGTGACCCACGAGCTAGTGCTAAAAAAAATTATGAACAAAATTTGACCCACGTCTCAAAAAGATTCGCCATCCCTGGCCTATACAGACGGTTCTTCTGATGAAGCATTCTTGAATGGTGGTTCGAGGGTATTTATGACCACTCAAGTGATACAAAATACTAACAAGTAATTGGTGTGGTGCCATTGCCTCTTGCTTCACTTGTGAACTTCGGGCGATAATAGAGGCTCTTGATTTATATGGGGCTCTCCCTTTTCTAGAACAGGCTAACGGTCTCGTCATTTTCTGTGACTCAAAAGCAGCCCTCCAGGCAATTCTAAATGGAGTTTCACGGATTACTGAAGAGATTTGCTCTCGCCTGTTTAGATAACAGGAGTTAGATAAAGTCTGCTTCCTCCAATGTTTACCTGCACATGTTGAAATTACAGGCAACGAAAATGCGAAAAAACTGGCGAAAAAAGTTAGAAATCTTAATAATGACAACTTTTTCAACGTGACTTTTTTCAACGCAAATGCTGCCCCTAATTTCAAATTGAGAGAGAAAACAATTCCTGTAAAGCATCAAATCTGTAATATAAGTGGAGACCGCCTTATAAGAAAAACCATTGCTAGGCTAAGAACAGGTCATCACAGAGGAATGAAATTAGATAGGGATGTGGGAAGAGCATATAGCTGTTGGAAGAACATGTTAATAATGACGAGATAGTGACTTCCGTGCAAGAAGAATCCGACCCTGTCGACGATGAAACGGATGAAGACGAGGAGGACAGCAACAATGAAAGTAGCAAGGCTCCATCAAATGCTGACGCGTTTCCTGCGTTAGAGACAGCTATGGAGTGGTACGAACAACAATCAGACTGCTGACCTACTCAACTACTGCTGCTCAAGAGAATCAGAGACCTTGCAGTGAAAAAACGAAGTTTTACAATGGTACTGCGAACAATAAGTGATTAATTTCCACAATCAAGGTAAAATTGCGATATTTTGCAGCTATTTTGCTTTCTTTTCAAGCACGTTTCCCGCATGTGATGATTTTCAATATTTGTATTAGTGTCCAATATTATATACTGCGTGGATCGTATTCGGTTATCCGAACAATCGCGTATCCGAATGGTGTCCGGTGCCAATTGATTCGGATAAACGACATTCTACTGTAATAGCAAACGTCGGATCGGATCGCGGGTGCGGCCGTCTAGGCATGTCTGAATAGAAATGGAATCACGCCCCTACATGCAATAACTTGTCTAAAGTATGGCAATATTAAAACATAAAGATATGTCAATTGAATGCAATAAATTTTCCTCAGTTTTGAACCGAAAATAATAGTATTCTTTGTATTGTGAAGAAGATAAAGTGTTCTTTGTATTGTGAAGAAGAAGTAAAGTTACTCAAGTATTTTAATCTTGTATATAAATTTATTAACCTATATATTATACTTTAAAAAAAATTTCATTGATAAAATAATCTTGTATAATGCTTATCAATATCATTATAATTTTTTCATTCATCATTTTGAAGGTGTAAAATTGGTAATTTTTCTATTAGGCATTAATCTAGAGTTATTTCAACTGGGTCTTCATGGCAACATTTTTAGCACAAAAAAAGGGATCCAAAGGCTAAGTAAGTTTAGAAACCACTGATTTTTTTTAAGATTATAATTGAGGAAAAGCTTATCTGTTTGACTTTTTTTTCAATTCCTACTATTAGCTCACTTTTCTATATATTTATCTTGTTCAAATTTTCAATTTTCTGAAATTTTATATGCACACTTATTTTGGATGATAATACAGTAATTTAATAAAATTAATTGATTAAAACTAATTATTCGAAGAATTACAAATGCAGACACGTTGGCATCATTTTTGGCGACTTGTGTCAAAACTTGCAAAGGCTTTTTCCTCATATTTTAAAGCACTCATTTGAGCTAAAATTTTTATACACTATTGTTTTGGGTAACAATGCGATGATTTAATTATAATTAATTTAAATGGACTGAAATTAATTATTTAAATAATTACAGATACAACCATGTTGGCTTCATTTTTAGCAACTTGGGACAAAACTTTAAAAGGTTTTTTTCCCCCTCACGTTTCAAAGCATTCAGTTGAACTGAAATTTTATATACACGATTGTTTTGGATGACAGTGGGATACTTTTTAATGATAATTAATAAAAATTAATTTCCACTTAATATTGTGATTCTGTCATATATATATACGTATTTATTTTTATTGTAACTATTTAATAAAAAAAAACTAAAATAATTTTTTTGTTGTTGATCTAAGTAGGAATTGACTTGAAAACTATTTTTATGTTACTGTTCTTTAGAATATAGTTTTTTTTTCTTCCATAAACAATGGAATATAATTATTTTAATACGTATGGAATGTTTACTTTTAGTGAAACAAAACGCTGAGTTTTCTGTTAGTTTTTCTATAAATTAAATAATTTGTTAGTGAGAAAACCAGCAAGAATCAATCAACAAACACTAATTGTGTATGTTTTCGTTGTTGAGTTTAGGTAATAAATTATAGTTTTAAAACAAAACTAAAAAACACATTTTTATACTGAAACGAACTAAAAAGTAAAACAATAATTCTTAATATAAGAATAAAATGATAAAAGAAAATTAATGTCATTGGGGGTAAAAGCGTGGAGTTAGTGTAAAAATGTAGTACAAAGCACCTCACGCATATACTCCAATGGCATTAGTTTTCTCGTTAATCATTTTACACTAAAATAAAGAAATTTTTTTTTTTTTACTTTTTAGTTCAATTCAGTATAGAAGCGTGTTTTTTAGTTTTTTTTTTAAACTGTAATTTATTTTTCATTTTTTTAGTTCGGTCTACAACAAAAACGTGTTTTTTTAGTTTTTTAAACTATAATTTATTTATTGTTGAATTTATCCTTGAGTTTGATATCTGGAGCCGGAATTACGGGGCTGCTGGAATTAGTCTCGCTCTTCAATGGATTTTAATTAACGGGTCTGAAGGGTATTTATTCTCTCCGTTTACGGGGCCTTGGATGAGTCTCGTATCGTTAAATTTCAAAGATTCCATCCCTATAAATACAGGTCGAACTAATAAAAGTATGTTAAGAAGAAACAGTTTGAATTAAAACAAAATTTTAATGTACCAAGTTCTTATATCGGACTAAAAAAAATACCTTTTCGGTTTTTTTTTCTTCTGCTTCTTCTTTCACATTTTTATGCATTGTCATGCACTTCTTAGCTATGGTCCAAATTTCAAGTCTCTAGCTCATCGCGAAGTCAGTTTAAAATGGGAATTACAAAATTCCACCCGGACAGACATACAAGAAAATGAGTTTATAAAAACATGGTAATATTAAGTGTCAATCGTATTTTCACCTTTTAAACGCATTGCTTTAATGTTAATTCGTATCATCACTTCTAAACGTATTGCTTTGTAAAAAAAAAAAAAAAAAACAGCATTTAGCAATTAAAGAACAAAATTATTTTGTTTCACACGCACGAGTCTTTTTTTTCTTTCTGTTTCCATTTTCAGAAAAACTAGACAATTGTTTATATTATGGTTGTCGACGCAACCACCCTCCCCCTTCTCACATAATTTTTTTTTATTTGTATTAACTACATACATTCGTTTTTAGTGTAACACCTTAATCTTTTAGTCGCCAAATCTGGAAATGGTATATGGAATCTGTCGCAAATCTGGAAAATGGTAGATGGAATCTGTCGCAAATCTGAAAATGGTAGATGGAATCTGTCGCAAATCTGAAAATGGTATATGGAATCTGTCGCAAATCTGAAAATGGTATATGGAATCTGTCGCAAATCTGAAAATGGTATATGGAATCTGTCGCAAATCTGAAAATGGTATATGGAATCTGTCGCAAATCTGAAAATGGTATATGGAATTTGTCGCAAATCTGAAAATGGTATATGGAATCTGTCGCAAATCTGAAAATGGTATATGGAATTTGTCGCAAATCTGAAAATGGTATATGGAATTTGTCGCAAATCTGAAAATGGTATATGGAATCTGTCGCAAATCTGAAAATGGTATATGGAATCTGTCGCAAATCTGAAAATGGTAGATGGAATCTGTCGCAAATCTGAAAATGGTATATGGAATCTGTCGCAAATCTGAAAATGGTATATGGAATCTGTCGCAAATCTGAAAATGGTATATGGAATCTGTCGCAAATCTGAAAATGGTATATGGAATTTGTCGCAAATCTGAAAATGGTATATGGAATCTGTCGCAAATCTGAAAATGGTATATGGAATCTGTCGCAAATCTGAAAATGGTATATGGAATCTGTCACAAATCTGAAAATGGTATATGGAATCTGTCGCAAATCTGAAAATGGTAGATGGAATCTGTCGCAAATCTGAAAATGGTATATGGAATTTGTCGCAAATCTGAAAATGGTATATGGAATTTGTCGCAAATCTGAAAATGGTATATGGAATCTGTCGCAAATCTGAAAATGGTATATGGAATCTGTCGCAAATCTGAAAATGGTAGATGGAATCTGTCGCAAATCTGAAAATGGTATATGGAATCTGTCGCAAATCTGAAAATGGTATATGGAATCTGTCGCAAATCTGAAAATGGTATATGGAATCTGTCGCAAATCTGAAAATGGTATATGGAATCTGTCGCAAATCTGAAAATGGTATATGGAATTTGTCGCAAATCTGGAAATGGTATATGGAATCTGTCGCAAATCTGGAAATGGTACATGCAATAATTCGCCAAATCTAGAAATTGTTATTCCTGATCAGGACAATGGAACAAAATTATGAAATTATTGTATTGTCATCGGTCCTTGACAAGTGTGCAAAATTTTGAATTAATCTGACATTTTCAAGTGGGTAAAAATCGAGTTCAAAGATTTCGTTACATCAGCGTTTCTAAACTGTGGGGCGTGGGGCCCTTGGTGGGCGTGATAACTCTACGAGGGGGGCACGAGCATATTGAAAAGTTGAAAACAAGAGATTATTTTTAAAAAAATTACTAATTTACTGAAAGTAAACAAGCAGAATACATTCTGACATAATAAACAAGATATCAATCATTGGCATGTCCAAGTAATTTTAGCGCATTTTTCACATGTTGTATTTTACAATAATGCAACTAATGAACTTTTTACTAACAGAAAGTAGTACTGTACCACTCCTCTCACTTTACTGTTTAAAAAAAGAATTAAAATAAAAAAGTAAAATCAGAGCCTTTTATACTTGTTTTCTGAACTTTTTTTTGTGAAGATTTCCTCATTTTTGTAAAGATTTCCTCCAAAATGCAGGTAGGATTTTTTTTAAAAGACTTTTTGCAAACAATAAATTTACTATGTAAAATTTGAGAAAATTTAGTTATAAACTAGCGAAATTCAGGAAAATTTGTAGGAAAATTCGGGAAAACTATGGGAAAATTTAAATATGATTCGGCTCATCTAGGGCACAAATGCGACCAAATGCTGAAAACCCGAGGTCAATTGGTTACTTATTGGCTGAGAAAAAGGTACGATAAAATATAGAACGAAGACGTGAAAATCGCGCTAAAAATAAAATACACATTTTCACTCATATAATGCACTTATAAATGTACAATGTATTTTATCATTAATTTAACAATACAAAGCTAAAAACAAGTTCAATAATTACCAGTGTGACTCCAGTCCTGCCATATATGTGGAACGGCGTCTAGGGAAGGTTCGATTTTAATGTTTAAAATAAGTACGCAGAGTTAAAATAACTTAATTTATTAATAACACAACTAAAACATTAACTATTTACAAGGGGTTTTAAATTATTCGAGATAACACCATACTAATTCCGAAAACACGTACTCTTTCTCAAAACAACGGAGAGAGCGATTTCCTCTGACCTGCCTTCGTTCAAGCTTTGGTGCAACTCCAGTTTCTTCTTTCTGCCACCTTTATAAATACATGATCTCATCGTATCGCGCAGCTAAAACTCACGTGGTTTCGATTAGTGGTGCCATCTCTTACAATAAAAATCAAAAGAAGTAAAAGAAAACTTGCACTCCTTTCCTACATATATAAAATTATATACAAAAATTAACACTTATCTTGACAAATTGTACGGTTTATAATTAATCCCTTAACAGCCGATTAAAAGTTAAGCTATTCGCTCTCCAATGCCACCGTATTCAACGTAGGCGTGCGTATGTGATGTATTGGGGGGGGGGGGAGAAAAGAAATAAATAAGCAAATCCTCTGAAATAAGTAAATCCTTCGCAAACACTGTCCAGGTCCTTTTATTACATTCCAAAGCCTCCGGAATAATTTTATGGATAGCTGTGCACAGAAAAGATCGTACTTCAGAAAGACGTATATGTACGTCCGGGGAAAATAACGCTTTGGCTAAGAGTGACGTTTATATACGTCTGTGGTTTTTAAGAGGTTTAAGTTGTAGTATAGTTTTAGCATCAAAGCAGTGCCGGTTTATCCATTGGGTGCTTGGGGCGGAAGCCCAGGTGCCCGGATAAGTTGGACTTAACCAGATTTTCTGGTTACAAATTTCGATTCGCCAGTGCCAAAGAGGCATGTAGATCTTTTGCATCCAAGGCCCGAAATGAGCTTAAATCGGCACTGCATCAAAGTGTAGTATTATTGAATTCAATACATAGGTATTGAATGGAAGGGGGGGGGGCGATGAAAATTATAATTGAATTTTGAGTCGCAAATGTTGAAACTTTGAGAAGCACTGCGTTACATACAAGTGAAACTTTTAAAAGCGTATTAAAAATAAGAGTGTGGAAGCAACTATAATCCAAAACAAATATTGTGCTAGTTCTTCCTTCCTCAAATATTTGAACTATATTCTTTTGAAAGATTAATGTTTTTATATATCCCCACCGTTTTAATAAACTAATGGAGTTATTTTGAAGCAAATTATGGAGCTATTTTGTCATTGGAAACGCAAGAAAGGTTTTGTAAATATTTAAAATTATTGTAACATTCCAAATTTAACTTCAGTAATGGGAATAACTCAGCGTTTCTCAAACTCAGGGGCGCGATAACTTTACGAGGGGGGCGCGAGTATATTAAAAAATCGAAAACAAAAGATTATTTTAAAAAAATTATTTCTTTACTGAAAGTAAACAAACAAAATAAATTCTGACAAAATAAAAAATAAAATACACATTTTCACTGACATAATACACTTGTAATTGTATTAGTACTGCACAATGTATTTTACAATTTCTTCAACAATACTAAGTTAAGAACAAGTTTTATAATTACTAGTGACCCCATAGGCTTGTCAAATTAATACTTATTTTTAAAATTGTAGGGCTTAAATTTAATTACTTTATTGCCGATTTAAAGTAACGTGATTCGCTCCCCAATTCCACTGTTTTCCACGTAGGCACGCGTATATGATGCATTGAGGGGGCAATTCGCAATAAGCGAATTCTCTGAAAAAAGTAAATCCTTGGAAAACACACACACATACACTGTCAAGGTCCTTTTATTGATGCATAGCTGTAGTGCACAGAAAAGATCGTACTCCGGAAAGATGCATATATACCTCCGGGGCAATTGACGTTTTAACTGAGTAAGACGTTTATATACGCCGATGACACTTAAGAAGTTAAAGTCGTATTGTAGCTGTAGTGTTTCCTCCCCTCACCAGGAGGCGCACTGTGTCCTCCTACCGTAAGAATGTGTTCTTTTTTTTTAAATGGATAGCTTCTCGGCACCGGCGCGTTAGGGTTGCGCTTGATATTTCTTTTTATATGTTTACTGTAAATAAAAGTGCTGTCCTCAAAGAAGACGTCTGTTGGATGAAACCTCAACAACATCATACCCAACACAACAACACTGTCGCATTAACGACAGGATCGGAACCTGAGTGAATCAAGACATCAAAAGGAACTACGAGGTAGGCAATCCTTTTGCTTTGTTTGAGCGAGTTCAGCAACTGTTATTTACTTAATTTTGGGGTAAAAATTTGACACCAAAATGATCACCATGGTGCGGAGGTAGTTACTGGCTTATATAGATGGTACCGCTACAAATTCATTTAATATAATTCCTTTCAATCATGTTTCGCGGAGCGAGAAAGGAAGAATTAATTTTAATTGCTGATGAATTAGGTGAGATAATAAATACAGAAAAATGAAAGTATTGGATTTAAAAAATTTAATTTTAAATAGCGACAAATACAAAACCGATAAAGTGTTTATCGATGACTATTTGGATTTGATTATCGCGGATAGAAAGTCGAAAGAAGGACAAAAGCGTTTAAT
>BMAO01022140.1:0-20631 GCA_019973975.1 Trichonephila clavata
GATTGCCAATTCAAGAAACATGGATTTTTTAAGTCCAAGTATCAAATGAATATGGTTCGGGTTTCAGATTCATTTATGGTCATCGCGAAAGCCAAACGAATCGAGAATTGAAGCTTTTGAATGGTATTAGAGATTCTGACGGTATCAGTGGAATACGTGGCAACAAATTCCGTAGTAGCAGAACCGAATTTTCATTTATACTTTACAGTCAAAATGTTTGCTTCAAGAAGTTCCCGGTATAATTCTTTGATGATCAAACGTGCACCGTTGCATTATCTAGGTGAATTTAAGTTACACATAATAACCAGGGAACCAACCGAAGATTTTGTGGTGACATTCCTGATACATCTAGAGAATTCAAACACTCGATTGGAAAATTAACAGTTTTCTTTTCATCAACAATAGTGTCGATTGGTTTAAAAGGCGTTGGATCAACTGGCAACAACCCTGTGTCTGGAAGTTTACTTCCTCCCAATATCAAAATTTTTTCTGATTAAGTAACAGGATTACAGAGGCAATAATTATCTAGATAATTATACAGTATATCCGAAAAGACGCTCTCAATCAGTTCCTTTTTGCCTCTTGAACATTACAGATATCGTCTTGTTTATTCATGCACTATGTATTGGGATGAAGTACTACTTCACCGTTTCCAATATTCAGTATTTGGTTAGGAAATATTGGCTCAGATTGATCATCTTGGAAATGTACTTGCGTGTTTATGATCAGTCGAAGTGTTTCCACGTTTCGCCTAAAAACGATTGTTTTTAAACAGGCGTTAAACTCGTGAGCAAAAGTTAGAGCGTGCAACTGCTATTAATGTGTCGGAAATCACTAGACAGTAATACAACAGCAACACCGAATATTCTCTTGTTGCCATTTAAATCTTGCAAAGCTCTATGTAATGCTTTGAGTGAATGTTTATGAGTCATGGTACACTTATCCCTGATCAGGATTGAATTCATTTGCCATACTATAGCCACTCCTCTCTTTTTTTTCAATGGTACACATTGCATCTTGTATTTTATGAATGTCCAATGCCAGCTGATGCAATTTTTCCACCATCTAACCAAGTGACAACAATGCCCGAAGATGCAATTTCCTATTGCAATCATATTTTCGCACAACTGCAACCTGAAAATTTAGTTGCTATAGAGAATGAAAATAGGAGGTGTGTGGAACTCGAACGCAAAGCCATTGACGTCATTCCAGCAATATCCAGAAAATTTACCGAAGCTTTGAAATCCGTATCCAATTCTCGTTCCCACCCCGAGAAGAATTCGGTGCCCGATTTCGACGCCCCTGTTCCTGTAAGTTCAATCTCTGAAGGGGGACATTTTTTTTTTTACGGTCAGCCGGCCGGCATTTATCCGGCAAAGTTAAGGGAGTTTCTAAAACCTGATTTGAGATTATTCTTGTTTCCCATCCAGAAAAACACAGGAAAAAGCATTTCTCTCTCCTCAAGAATTTTAAAGCAAGCCCTTTCCAGTTCGTGCAAAATACTTTCGTCTGGCATTATTTGATGTATATATGAGATTATCTTGAATTGGATTGAGAATATTTGGATCGGCAGTTCCAAAATACAATCAAGACCCACTTTTGTGTCTCTACGTCCGCAAGTTAGGCTGGTTACTGCTGTCCAAGAATATTCCGATCCCCCAACATTATCTGGCAAAAATACAGGAATTTCTATATTCGATTTCAGACTAGCTTAAGCCATCTCAAATTACACCAGGAATACTTTTTCCGCGCCAAGACTTTAAGGGTGAGCTCCTGCCCCGGTTTGCGTAAAAGACGGTCATCCTGAATTATCCGGCAAAGTTACTGTATTTCTCAAAATTGAAGAACAGATTCAGATTATCCGTTTTGAAATGCACCAGGAACCAATTTTCACGATCCAACGCTTTTAAGGCAAGCCCCTGCTACGGTGTGTCTAAAATACGGTCGACTGGCATTATCCGGCAAAGTTATCGAAACTCCTAAAACTCAATTTCAGATTCTCATTTCACACTCCGAAATGCACACGGAGCTGACTTTTGATGCTCCAGCGCGAACAAGTTCAGTCGCTAGAGAGAATGAAAATCCGGACGCGAGACTCGAATCATATGCCTTTTCTCCTAATTCAGACAATATCCGGCAAGTTTAGTGGAGTTTCTGAAATATGATTTCAAATTATCGTTTCCCGTCTAGATACAACTGGAGATTACTTTTGTGCCCTGAGCCGGCAAGTTCAGTCCCTGGAAGGGGCATTAGGGTCGTCCGGCATTATCTGGCAAAGTTACAGGAATTTCTAAAATTCGATTTCAAACTCTCGTTCACCATCTCGAATTACAAATAAACGCACTTTTCTGGAACCAAGACATTAAGCTAAGCTCTTGCCACGGTTTCCGTAATAAATGGTCGTCCTGAATTATCCGGCAAAGTTACAGTTATTTCTCTGATTGGATATCAGATTCGGATTATCCATTTTGAATACGCCAGGGTCCAAGTTTTCACGATTCAAGGCTTTTAATGTAAGCCCCTGTTATGGTGTGTCTAAAATATGGTCCGCCGGCTTTATCCGGCAAAGTTACGGTTATTTTGGAACCTGACTAAAATCTTATTCCACACCCCGAAATACGCCAGGCACTTAATTTTCGTGCATTTTGGTTTGCATTATCTGCTTCACAGACACATGAGCATTGCCACATTTTGCGATTATTCCCTTACAGGAATATCTGGCAACGTGTTTACGGATTCTTCACATTTCCGGCAACAAAAAAATTATGTCGTCATTAATTGAAATAAAAACTATCCTATGTTTTAAGTTGGACGAAATGACACACAGTATGCAAAATTATATTATGATTGGTTGAGTAGTTTTGGAGTCCATCGCGGACAAACACTGTGACACGTACTTTTTATATATAAAGATAAAACATGAATATACTACACTCGTCCAAAATTAAGGTCACAAACATAAAATCTGAGAAAATGGATGAACTATCCACCGTACGGCCACGAAATTTGTTGTGGCCACGGTAGCCGAGTGGTCTAGGCATCGGATCATGGCTAGCGTGTCATGTGTTCGATCCCAGTACCACTCCAGTCCCGCCGTGTAGGGGAGCGATGCATGTTAAATCTGTCAAGAGCTCAAACGTCCTCCCGTTGGTGTGGTAGTTAGGAGAGGGGGTGCCAGCTCAGGCGTCGTCCGCGTCACTTGGTCATGTTTCAAAATTACGCGGAACTTCGTCAAAAGCCCTCGTGTTTTGTTAATAAGAGCGACGTTAATATTCACTCACTCACGCCACGAAATTTGTTACATAGATATATTACAACGTGAGAAAGAATACACCATCACAACAACATGGAAAAGATTTTAATTGTAAGACGTAGGGAAGAGGGATATAAAATGGTGTGAAATCATGAATAAGAGATAAAGCAATTATTTCGGGAAAAGTCTATCTAATATAGAATGTGACAGAGCCGTCCACTTTGCCACAGGAGCCTCAAAACGAGCTACCATACTGTTTATGAGGTGTCAATAAGTATTTGAGGCAACAAAGCCCATTTTTCGAAAAGCGGGGCTTTTAATTCCTAGGAGGTCCTGGGAAGGAGCTACGCTGAAAAATGGCTCTTTTCCTACACCATCCCAAACATATTCAAATACAATTTTGATTCGAACATCTCTAGGGTCTGTAGATAAACCATATTTGAAATATATGTATATTTTTTGTTTCATAAGTATAACTTATTTGAAAGATGCAAGTGTTTGAAAAAATATAAACATTTTTTGAATGCATTTGGTTAGGCATAAATTAATGTTTCTCTACAGAGTTGCAGGTCTATAAAATCATATTTGAATATACGTATATTTTCTGTTTCATAAAGATAACTTATTTGAGGGATGCAAGTGTTTGAAAAAATATAAATTTTTTTAATGCATTTAGTTAGGTTTAAATTAGTGTTTCTCTACAGAGTTGCTGGTGTATAGAATAATTTGAAACGTTTGTATTTACTGTTTCATAAAGATAACTTATTTAAAAACAAGTATTTGAAAAAATCTTAATCAACTTAACAAAAAAGGATTTAATATAGTTTTAATGTAATAACATATGAAAATAAAATTTTTCGGTAGAATATAATGCAGGGTTAATTTTAATTGCTTGGTATTTTTATTTTCTATTTTTGACGCAATATAAATGGATGATAAAATTTTACTTGATCTTTCCATACACTTACAATCTCTGGTAATTAATTCTTAAACAACAGAGGCGATCCATGAATGTATAAGATTTTACTATTTTTGATTCAATATTCCATTATAACACAGTTTTTGAGTAATTACTAATTTAAAATATATTCTAGTATCAGATAATTTATTAAATACAATTACTGCTATCAAGAGACGTTTATTTGAAGTCAAATAACTAATTAAATTGTTTTAAATAAGTTCAATCCAATCATATTTATAGTTAGACACTTAGGATGATAAATTATAATTCGTATTAAAATAATTTATACTAATTGTAATGATGTTAACTAACTTATATTAAATGCATTAATTTTTGACTAACTTTTAAGTGCTCAAAAATTGATTCTCAACCAACAAATGGTTGATTGCTTCACATTATCATTAATTTGCGGTCATGGTAACCGAATTTGACGAGTAGTGGGTTAGAAACCTATTGACACTAAACACCCGCCATCTAGAGGGGATAATGCACATTAAATTTGCCGAGGCTCCATGTCCTGTTGACTTGATGTCGATTAAATTATAGTTTTAAAAAACACCCTTCTATAGTTAATCGAACTAAGTTGTAATTTATTTTTTAAGTCACCAAATCTGGAATGAGATATGAAATTAGTCGCCAGATGCGGGAGGGGATCTGAAAGTGGGAAATCGTCAATCCTGATGATCCTGATCAGGACAATGGAACAAAATTATTAAATAATTGTATTAACATCGGTCCTGGACCAGTGAGGCAGGTTTCGTCCTCTTTACTTGACCGTGTTTTAAAATTACGAGCTCCGTCTCTAAATGAACTCGTGTTGCTTTAGTGTTTGACTTAAATTAAAACAATCATTATTAAATTTGAGAAATAATGAATGTAAAAAGATTAGTAAAAGTATATGTTAAAAAGTTTCCATATCCTTTTTATTGTTGCCTAAAGAAATGCTTTAATAAAACGTTTTAAGGATTCTCGCGAATTAGAATTATCTTAAAAAGCAGCATAGAGATTAAAAAATTATAGTTTAAAAAAAAAACTTTAAAAAATACGCTTTTATAGTTTATCGAACCAAAAGTAAAAAAATAATTCTAAATATAAGAAAAAGTAATTAAGGAGAAAATTAATGTCATTAAATATAATTCTTAAGAATAAAATGATTGGCGAGAAAATAATGTCATTGGGGTAAAAGCGCGGGGTACTTTTTACTACATTTTCACACTAACTCAGTATTTCGGAATAGAACTAGTAAGAAATTATAACAATTAATATTAGCACCCCTCACTTTTACCCCAATGACATTAATTTTTTCGTCAATCATTTTATTCTTTAGAATTATTTTTTATGACATTAATTTCTCGTTAATTACTTTTTTCTTATATTTAGAATTATTTTTTTTATTTTAGTTCGATACACTATAAAAGCGTATTTTATAGTTTTTTTTTTAAACTATAATTTATTTTTCATTGTTTGGTTCAATCTATAATAAAAGAGTGTTTTTTTTTTTAGTTTTTAAACTATCATTTACTCATTGTTGAATTGAGGTTGATATTTGGAGCCGGAATTACGTAGCTGCTGTAATTAGTTTTACTTTTCCATAGATATTAATTAAGGAGCGGAAGGGTATTTATTCTCTCCGCTTACGGGCCTCGGATCAGTCCCGTATCCTTATATTTCAAAGATCCCGTCTCTAAAGATGTAGGTCAAACTAATAAAAGTGTGTTAAGAAGAAATATTAAATATTAATCGTATTACCACATTTTAAACGTATTGCTATAATATTAGTTCATATCATCACTTCTAAACATATAGCTTTATAAAAATAAAAAGTATTTAGCAGTTAGAACATAAACAGTTATTTTTTCACATACACGAGTCTTTTTTCTAAATTTCCTTGTTTAGAGAAAATAGACAATTGTTTATATTATGGTAAGAAATCGCTGACGTAAACGCATCCTTTCCTTTCTCATATGAACAACACTTTTTTGTTTGTTTCATTTCTATTAACCACAAGTGTATTGGTTTTTAGGGTTGCATCTTAATCTTTTAGTGGCTAAATCTGGAAATGGTACATGTAATTAGTCACCAAATCTGAATAATCATTATTCCTGATGTCTTAATTAGGACAATGGAACAAAATTATAAAATTATTGTATTGTCATCGGTCTTTGATTAGTGGGCAAAATTTCGAATTAATCTGACCTTTTAAGGTGTTAAAATATTGTCATGAAAATAACAAATTTGCGAAGCATTTCCTGCAAAAAGAAAAAAAAATTATGAAAATTAATTTGTTTAAAATGTTTTTCTCTCTGAAAGCAAATTACCTTTATATATTCACACTTATTCAGTAAAACATATCTTTGTCAAAAAAAAAATTCATAAATCATTAAATAAAAAACTTAGAAATACTTTCCGTAAATTTAATAATTAAGATTTCTATATTTTCGCCATTATATGCAATACAGCCGCATCTTTAACAAGAAACTGACTCAGACCATTTTCTCCCTAGTTCATCAGATCCATTTGAGCAACAAGCGCAAAAGCGAAATTTCGCCCAAATGGCGAAAAAAGTAAGATGCCATCCTAATACCCGGTAAATGAGAACGCGTTAGGCATAACATACGCGAAGTGAATAAAAAGCAACGTCGCGTACAGATGAAAAATGTACAAGTAACAAAAAACAGTACATTCCGAGTTGAGATTCCTCTTTTATCTCAACATAGAGCTCTGTTACTCTCTCGCTAGAAAGGATCCGTTGCTTAAACGGTCCATTAGAAACTCGCCAGACGAAGTTTTAAAATGAAAAGGAGGAGGGTGTAAAAGGCAGAATGTTCTAAAGTGTGTTTCACACTTTTCGGATGTTGCAAGAGCTTTAGAAAGGGGAGGAGTTAAGAGTTATGCTAAAAGGAATTGCTGGAATGGACACGGAGAACTTTTAATTCTTCTCATAACTTTTGAAGATGTAATTGTTGCATCTGTGTAGAAAAGAGTAATTGGAATGCGAAGAACAGAGTAGTTTTGCATTCATGTAATAGTTGTTTTAGAGGAAATGAGTGATATATAAAAGTTTTATTTTCACTAATACAATAAGAACCCCTTTTTTGTATTGATTAAAAAGCTTAAGAGATATAACTAATGGGCATTTATTTAAATTCTATGCGATGCAAATATAATTCATAATCATGGCCCTAAGTATAATATTAACAATAATGTGAAAAAGTACTACTCACATTACGTTATATTTATATTTTTTCTTTAGCCTTTTTTTTAGATCAAAGAAATACGTATAAAACACTTTGAATTGTTTGAATGATTTCTTTTTTTAAAATAGATTACTGAAATGAAAAAAAAAGACAGTTTTATAATTTCTGATAAATTAATCTAATTTATACTGTCCCTTCGGCTCATTAGACGAACACTGTACGACAATGCTTGTCAATTTTAATGCAAGGTGGGGGGAGAGCAGAATGAGCAGATAAAACATCATATTCTTCAAAAAGAGACCACGTGTTCTTCCCTCACGCCTGGGGTAAAACATATGTTGAGCCAATTGTGGCAAGCCCTTTGATGCGACCATACCTCTTCCTTCTCCGACACCCAATTGGCTTTCAGTCACAACGATCTATAGAAGGGCACTCCTGTTGGACAAGTTATCTATTATTTCGTTCCTTGGCACATGGGGGCATTTAAATTGTAAGAATGTCGACCTGTTATGATAAAGACATACCCAAGAGGGTATTTTCAATGTCAAAGTGACAGGTCGATTGATAAATTATCCATAGGGTGTATGAGGTACTGCAACGCAGTTGATATCAGTCGTGACGGCTTATTGTCTCAAGAACCAATGGAGTTGGGACCAAGATGAAGGATGCCGGGTGCAGATTTGCAAAGTTCGCCAATCAGAAATTATTGCGGCGGGTAAGAGGGTTTAAAGAGTGGGTTCGGAAAGTGACGAGGATTTTCTTCATCAGCTTTTTTCTTCTTCGAACACACGCTCCACCGCAACCGAAAGAATCAAGCGAAAGGAACTGAAAGGACTTCTAAAGACGGAGTGTCGGAGTCTGTGGGGCAGCCACTCTAGAGATTAATTGGAGGTGATACGAGCGAAAAGAGTTGCGGAGACAGCCGCAACCGGGACACGATCATCTGAAGATCTACGAACATTAATCCGGACTTGAACTTTTCTCTAGCGAAAGGCTGTGAAGATTAGGTGAATTAATGTAATGAATTAAATAGTTTTTTTTAATTAATTTGTTAATAAAATGCCTTTAGGCCGAAAGCTGTGTGATGCCTCTCGCTACCAAGGAATGAAGTAATTTGAGGGTCCACGACGCTACAATAGTCTTCTCTTCCCGATCTATCAGAAAAAGCCCCAGGTTGCATCCTATGGTTATAAAATCTTGACAGAATAACTGGGAAAATTTATCTGGTTACTTTCAGTATATTCTGACTCAGTTAGGAGGTTAATTTACTTACAATATCCAATGGGCTAATTAATGAAGGTCACGTGATAAATCACGTGTTTTCTTATGGATTCAAAACTGACATTACACTTGTATTTAATGTTCTAATTGTAAAATCCGATGCAGTTTCAAACCTAATAATTGGGTAAGCATGTTAAAGTATTAAGAGCCTAAAAAAAAAAAAAAAAAAAATTGGCAGTTATAAAGACTGCCGATAGAAGTGAAAACTTAGAGCTTTTGGTAATAAAATTTGAAATTTTATAATGTTTGAATTAAAATTATCAACATCAATCTGGTTTTCACATCTATTGACACTCCGAGCAACAATTATATGCATGTTTATATTGTTTTTTATTATTTAAATACATTACGGGCTGTACAAGATCATAACAAAATATAAATACAATTCAATTGAAATAACAATTAATATACAATCATATTATTTATGGATAGTATTTGTATTTACTTAAATTTCAATGTACTTGATTTTTAACATTATTTTAATTGTTTGCTTCATTGTCATCATTAATTTCAACAATACTTAGACTTTTTGCACTTTCTATTATTTCATTTTGTTCTAAAAAGGATACAATAAGATTATGGTAATTAAAGTAAGAAAGGAAAATGTTTGATTCAAATCTATCTAAGTATCACGTAAAAACCGCATCGATCGTCGTTATTATTTTGTAGCACTAAGTCTTTGATCAATGGACATATTTAAATTAAGTGTTTCATTTAGAAATTTAATTAGTGGTAGATTTTTATCATCTGCAAAGTTAATATTGAAGTCTCTACTTGAAATCATCGGTACATTACCATATTTTTGGCCAAATCTTTTTTCTAGTATTTCCGAACCTTCTTTTGTATATAAATCATTAAATTTTCGAATAAAAATTGTTGTATTTGTCTCATAGATTTTCCAGGCGAAATATAAACGGCAGCCATTAATATGTATTGTCCATTCTCGAAATCGCAACGAGCAATGCATATTTCGCCTATATCAGAAACATTAACACCAATGCTTCTAGTGAATTTAGTATGTATGCCCATATGTGAAGCAGTGAAGTGTGACGTATATGTCTTCTTTAAGAGGAGATATGCCCGTAACAACTTAAGCAATTCTTAGAATTTCCAGACAAAATTGGTGTCAATGTTAAGGGCTCAGAAGGAACTAAATTATGCTGCATGGCATTAATTAATTAATTTAATTAACATGGATAAATAATTTTTAAACATTATTTTCCATTGTAGAATATGAATTTTCTTTGTATTTGATTTTTTCTTCTTAAAATTAACCTCTATAAACTCAAATTTCGTAAAGGTCTGCTTGTAAGTTTTTGAATTTTAGGAGTATTAAAATAAATCCTTAATGTAAAAATGATTATTTCGAATATATGACGGTAAGAGAATTTCTACTCAACACTTTTCAAAGCTTTTTGAATAAAATTACAAACAATTTTTCCCCGATTTTAAAATTAAAAAAAAATTAAGAAGTTTTCAAATGAATTAAAAAGAAAAGAGTTTTCTGACAAAATATTGTATTTAGTCTAAAAAAATATTCTTATCTTCGCAAAATATTTTTAACTGATGTAAAATAAATACCAAAGTTAAAAACCTGTATATATAAAACAGTGCAGAATTTTTATTGATACATTTTATAATAAAAATTGCGAATTCCAATTAAAATTTAGACTTGAATATTCCAAACTGTTGAATTCCAATTAAATGTTTAGACTTTAATATTATGATATTGGAAAAGGTCCACAAAAATGTTCTTTACTTTGCAATTCAGGATTTAAAGATATATTGAAAATGAAACGAAATCACTTTAAATGAATCTTGTTCATGGTTATGTGTTAAGGAGGTTATAATTTATATAAGGGTTAATGTTCGATTGTTATCGGTTTTTGTACTATTAGTTGATTTATCAAAACAAAGTTATCCCTGTTTTTTCTTCTTTTTTGTGTGAAATTGTTAAAAAAAAGAAAAGAAAATTATTAAATAAATCAAAGAAACTCATTTTCTGCTTATTACTTTCAATCTTCGATCACATATGTGTAACCATACGGTTCTACGGGGAAAATATTTGTCCTTTATTTCCATGTATGGCTTTTGTGTTTTCTTTGGATTCAACACACTACCATTGTTCTGATTTTAGATCATTACGGACCCCATCAGTTTTTAAAAATGGTTGGCTCTCTTCAACAAAAATTCAACAGTTAGATAGAAGTATTTTTTCTTGAAAAAATTTCAACAAAATTAGCTAAAAGCATTTTGTTGCCAAAAGATGTGTGTAATGTAACTCACGCAATGTATTTTTCTTTTGAGGCTAAAATTTCTTTTTCCGAGTTTTTGTTCCTTATAAACATACTAACTACTAAAATTCAGGTATGTAGTAACAGTTACACTAAATTTTAAAATCAACAGATGGTAGATCAGACTATCTATGAATTAATTTACTAGAATGCACACATGACATCATCTTTACTATAAATGTTTATTGATGTGTGCTTGCTTTTTTTCTGACATCTCCATTTGGTTGAATTCGGCGGAGTGGATCCATTCAACACGGCACCTCCTTCTGCGGGGGCGAGAGATGTGGAATCGGTCTAACCTGCCCAGACAGGCATGCCTAGTGGACCACTTAGGCCGCTATTAGAGGGTGAGCGCCTTTTCCGTATGGTCGGAATCACGCGCCTCAATAGCCGCCAAATGACGCTCGCCTCGGCGCCCTTTCTCGCAGCCCTCACCGCCAAATGCAGGTTCGGATCCTGCCTCCATGTTGGGGATCAAAGTGCGTGAATGTGTTTCAGTGCTCTAATTTGTTTGAAATACGTTTTGTGAAAGATAAGGTAGAAGAAGAATGGCCTTACATTTTCAATTTAGGCACTAAGAAAACGTTGTTAATTACCCTAATAAAAAGTTCGTTATTTAACTTTTAATCTTAATTTGAATAAATTAATGTTGCAAACATATATTTTGATCGTCTTGAATTAATGACTCTGCTCAACAACTTTGATTTTTAAGTTTTATTCTTAGTTAAAACTACAATATCGCTGAAAACAACTTAAATAAATTGAACGGAAACGTATAAAAATAAAGTTTTAATAAAATATCTTTGTAAGTTTCTGTTTTCTGTGTGTCTCTTCTTTTATTTTTTTAAGAATATTTTCATTTGTTTGTTATTCAATTTATATATATATATAAATATATATATATATATATATTAAGTCAGTTTGTGAGGGGGTGTATACATGCTCTTTTGTGGAGTTTTGTTGACGTAGAAACCTGGACAGCATGCGATGCAGAAGACTGTGGATTTCAAATGCTAAATAATGACGAGATAGTGAGTTCCGTGCAAGAAAAATCCGACCCTGTCTACGATGAAACGGATGAAGACGAGGACAACAACAGCAAGAATGAAAGTAGCAAGGGTGCATCAAATGCTGACACGTTTCTGCGTTAGAGACAGCTATGGAGTGGTATGAACAACAATCAGAGTGCTGTCTTACTCAACTACTGCTGCTGAAGAGAATCAGAGACCTTTCAGTAGAAAAACGAAGGTGTACAATGGTACAGCGAAAAATAAGTGATTATTTTCCACAATGATGGTAAAATAGCGACGTTTTGCACCTATTTGGCTTTTTCTTCAAGCACGTTTCCCGCATGTGATGATTTTCATTATTTGTATAGTGTCCAGTATCATGTACTGCATGGATCACATTCAGTTATCCGAACAATCGCGTATCCAAACTGTGTCCGGTCACAATTGATTCGGATAAACGACGTTCTACTGTATATGCATATGTAAATATAATGCAATATTATAAAGAATTTTATTTTATTGACTTGTAATATCTTCGAAAAATATAGTTTTATCATAGAAAATCATATTTTTTTAAATTCAAAAACCTCTTCCGCAAAACGAAATAATACATTAAAAGCTAAAGTAGAATATTTTATAAAGATTACTTGAAGTATTGCTTCTTTTAACGCCGCATTTTGAGACATGAAGAAAACTATTAGATATGGATCTCGTAATCTTGAAACCCAGTCAAGTGACGAAGGCGACACCTGAGTTTTCATGTCCCTCTGCCGACTTCCACAGCACATTTACCTGAGGAATTTGAGCCTCCGCAGATTTAATCTTCATCAGTCCTTCTATAGCAGTGTTCCTTAGCCTTTATTATCGCCCTGGACTGGTTAACGTTCGATAATTTTACCACAACCCGCTAAGAAGGGAGGGATGTTGATTGTTTTTCCTTTGTATATCACGATATAACGATATTTTGCGCGTGTGTGGTATTGGTGCGACCTTGGGTGACGTCTCTTAGCATCAAGCTAACCTCTCGTCTATGGAAAGTCACACAAACTCTAGAGAATTACATCATAGTAAATAAAATGGAAATAATTCAATGTTCTATGGGCGATCCAGTACCATTTGATCCACAAACCGGTGCGAGTCAGCGCCCCTGGGGTTAGAGACCACTGCTCTATAGAGTGGGTTACATGAAATTTTAAGATGAATAGAACATTCTATAGAGATTGCAAGTACTGTCAAAAAATAAGTTATTATTTATTATTCAAAAACTAGCTGCACACATTTTATCATTACTTTATAAAATTTATTTTTAGGTAAGGGTTTATATATTACAGCGCATAATTTTGATAAAACCTATACTGCTGACCTATTTCGTACGTAAGGATTTTCTTACTACTCTAGAAATTCTTTACTTAAGTTTTCATCTGAAAACTCTTCCATCTATAAAATTTCAGCCTTTGAACGAAATAATGAAATTGCACAAATTATAACACAAATATTTTCTACATAGAAATATACAGCTAAAATTGTATTTCTACAACATCAATTTCAGCTCTAAACTTTTTTTTAAAAAACAGTTATTCTAGTTATTTATGAAGTTATTTCAGTTTTTTTTATTTGTGGAATCTTTACTTCACTCAGCAAATAATATTCAATATTAATAATCCAAAGTATTATTCGAGTTATTTCAAAATTATTCAATTAAATAAGTACTCTGTTGTCAATAATTATGAAAAATATGTGTGTGCAATAGAAAAATAATGGTTGCCATCTTTTTTTTAGTTAAAAAGGTTATTTTATGTGCCCTGAAGCACTATAAATCACACAAACTTCAGATTTATGCTGAATAATTTAATCACATTTTTGAAGCAAAAGAAAAAGATCTTTCTCTCTCTAAGAATAAATAACATTTATAATACCAACCAATCCTTCCATGAATTTAAAGAAAACATAATACTCTGAAAATAAAAAATAAAAAATTTAGTTTTAATTGTACTTTTTAGGCTATATATGACTGGCTAAATATTTTAATTAGAGTTTCAAAATAGTAAAAGCTATATGCGAATGTAAGCAATACAAATAAATTATCAACTAAAAGATTAAGTAAAATAAATATCTTAAATTGAATAATATTATATATATTCAGCTTGAGTCGCAACTGTATCCACCTACTCAAACCTCTTTTACGTCATAATTTTGTGGAATAGATTAGAATTTATGAAGAAAGTATTGCATCAAATGTATTAATATACTATCACTCAAATATCATATAATTCACCTTTAAAACTAAGAAAACACAAATAATCTTTCAATTTGAACTTTACTCAATTTAAAAATAGATAACACCAACTAATACACTGTATTTCTTAGAGAAAAATTCATTTTCTAATTGTGTATATTTTTTTTAAAAAATTAATTTAAAAAAAATCAAAATATGAGCAACAAAAAAACAAAAAAAAAATGAGAGATAAATTAATTGAGATAGAAGAAATATTATGTAAACGGAACTTTGTATGCAAAGTTGTAATGTTATGATGCCACTACTACTTTATTTGCCATTTCTGTAAAGTAAAAATATTGCATATTTAAAACAATCAACAAAATAATATTTAAGGAGAAACTATTGCTTATATTTCTAGTAGAAAAGTACTCTCTCTCTCTCTCTCTCTCTCTCTCTCTCTCTTAACTGTGTGTAATTAATAATATTATAAGTATTACAATTTATGCAAAAACACCTTAACAATACTTTTTCATTTCAATTAATGTGTTATTCATTTTAATTTTGATATTTTTTAATTTCTAAAATAATACAAACGAAAAGTTATTTGAATTCTTAAACTGCATTTCCTTGAACTATTTTCTTACCTAAATTCTAAAATTGGAAATTTTGAATTCTTAGATAATCCTTATTTTATATCCTCACCCCTTTTCACTTGGAAATTAAAAAAAAAAAAAAAAACCCTTCTTTGAGTGATTTTTTTCTTATTTTGTAAAATAAACATGATGATATAATTCATGTTCTAGATTAAAGGAAAAATACTTAAGGTTACACAGTACCCTTTTTCAAAAAACATTTTGGAAACAGTAACAGTAAAAATAATTTATATTTTGCATCCGTTGTACGTTATTAAGTTGATTCTGAAAGCAAAAAGCCAGTTAGACCAGTTATTACCTTACAATTTCAAAAAATTAAAAAAATTTGTTTTTAAAATTTTTTATAAATCACTCAATTTTTAGCATTTTTTTAGTCAGTTTAAGTGATTTATGTTTCTTAGATTATTACAAACAAAAGTTAGTATGGAATTGAAAATCTGTTGCCTTGTTGATTTTTATTATTTACTTTTCTAGCTAAACCTGGAAAAGACACAAAAATTTTTAAAATATAAACTTTAGCATTTAAAAAAAATAACTAGAGATACTAACTAGATAATCTATGCTAACTTTTATTCAACTTACATTTGAGAGTATCTACTCTCGTTGGTGTGGTGTGGTAGTTAGGAGAGGGGGTGCCAGCTCAGGTGTCGTCCGGGTCACTTGACCATGGTTCAAAATTACGCGGACCGTCGCCAAAAGTGATCGTGTAGCTGAACACCTCTGTTCAACTACACGACGTTAATATTCACTCACTTGGGAATATCTACAAAAAACTTCAAGACTATATCTTGAACACAAAAAAGCCTCAGGGATTAGAAAACACCTACATCTTCAAAATTCAAAGTCCGAGAGGCGTATTTAAAGTTTGCAAAGGCTTAAAACGAAAACCTATAATGCGTGTAAGGCTCTTAACTTTTTAATATGTTATTTTGGAACTTATATTCTACATCAAAATACTACTTCAATTTGTTGACTGAAAACATTTTTCTTAATTCAAAATATATTTTTGCATTATATTGTTAGTGTTTGTTACGACCGACAGATTATTTATTCAACCTAATCTTAACAAAATATTTTCACATGCTTTGAAACACAAATCATTTATGTACAATATAATAATGATACTAACTTAAGATAAAAATCACCAGGTTTGTATATAAAATTTAATTTTTAGTTTTAAATTGGAGGAATTTAAGAAAGTTTTTTTGAAGTCGTCCAACAAGAACTTAAATACTATAATCTAGTACTACTATATGTTTATTATAATGGCACATCATGGACATATTCACTTTTATCTTCAATGCTTGTAGTCAGAATACTTGTATTCGGAAGTCTTATTGAAGTATCCACACACAGTGAAAGGCTGGTTTTTAGATATATCATTTTCAGATATGTTCTATCTTTTCCAAATATTGTTTCTCATAGAAACCCGAGAAAGTTTTGGCCGTGGTATTTTCTCAACAAGAAAATGTTAATGAAAAAGATTCTAAGTTCATAAGCTATTTTTTTAAAAGAAAATTTGGCCTTGGGAAATCAATTTTAATTAAGTAACTATGAGAACTTAAAAAAAAAAACTCAAAGAATAATCAAATAAAAACAGTTTTAGTAATGAAAATTGAAATTAATAGCCAGTTCATACAGAAAGAGTTGACTCTGTACTCAAAAATATTTTTAATTAATTAAAATTAAAAATTTAAAAAAGGCTTTAAGGCGATATGGTAACTTAAAAATCATTAAACTGTCGAAAAAGTTTTTATTGGCTTATTTAAAACCTCAAATCTCTATAAACATGCCTGAAAAATTTCAAAGCTTTACCTGTATTTTTTTATCAAGTTATGGAGCAATATTTGATGCTGGACAGCAACTACCACGCCCATATTTCAGATTATCTGCTAGAAAAGAGCCTGATAAAAATGAATTAATTTTTCTAATGAGCATCAATGAGATTGACATTATATATACAGTAATAAAACATTTTAAGAAAGAATTGTGCAATTCAAGCAAAAATTCTAATTTGTGTACTGTTTATTGAAAAGCAAATGGATTTGGTCAAGCTTTAAAATTTGTACGTGCTTTTTATGATATTATTAGGAATGAAATTAAAACTTCAAAACGGATTCTCCCAAAGCACAAATACTAAATCTCATTTTGATAACTCAGATAATTAAAAATCTAATTCGCAAGAATAGAAAAACTCTCCCCTTTTTATATATTTATTTTTGTGGTATATATATATATATATATATCCCATGTGTGTGAAATTTAACACTTTTATTTTTAAAATAGTGTAAGATATTTATTTAAGCAAATGTGCATATGCAGTTCTTTACCTATAAATTGCTATTTGATTTTGCTTTCATTCGTGTACAATATTTAACATGCGAAGGCTTTTAAAATCATGGAAATAAAAAATAAAGGCATAACCATCTTTTGCACAAGTTGTGCTTTGGCTCTAAGTATGGAATTAGCTCTGAAGTGTGTGTATTTTTTATAATTATTAAGATAAAGAGTTTTATGAATAATGGATCTTTCATTCGTTTTCTTCTATATATTCATTATGGCAGTATACTGTTTGATTGTTCTACATAGTGCATTTTTGTACGGTAAGCAGTTTTAAATAAGCTAATTAACATTTCATAAAAGTTCAGACTATTCGATGAATATTATATCATGGTATTGATGGAATGAAAACTTCAAACTCATATTTCTCCATGCTGAATTTTGTACATATACTGTTATTCAAAACCCTAAGGCTCTTTTGAAAATTGAAGTATGGTTTGAAATTTTTTTAAATGTTAAGAAATGTATGTTTTGTAAAATAGTGCATGGAATTAACTCTAACATGTTTAGTACTTTTTCTAAAAAAAATTTCAATATTAATGTTTTTTTGAGAATTTTGGAAATTTTTAACTATGAAAAAATTAATAAAACATTGAAGAACAGAAGCAGAAAAAACCCATTGCACAATTTTATGTAGTATATTATAAGGTACATGGAAAAAAATATTTGAAAGAAAAGAGACATATTTAAAAAAGCCTTAGAAATTAAAAAATGTTTAAAAACTTTCAAAGAATTTAAATTTTGCAAATCTTTTTGAGCAAATTAAAAGTTTTTTGTGTGGAATTATTATTAAATATTAACCTTTATAAAATACAATTAAAACCAATATAAATGTTAAAAATAAAAAAAATTGTGAAGATGGTACCATATCGCCTTAAAATGAAATCGAAACCAAAACCTAAGCTCAGAAAACTTCAAATATCTTAAAAACTAATTTATTAGCAAATCTGAAATTTTGCGGCAAGATTCCCAATGATATAGGCCACAAGAAAATACTAAAAAAATCGGCATTATTGAATATGTTGGGTATTGTGTAGCCTTAAAATTTCCTGTATAAATTGAAATATAAAATGATTTAAAAAAAAGCTTGATGGAAATATCCATATCACATCATACAAATTTATGTGTTAATCTCAGTATAAAATAAATAAAAAAAATTATACATGGTTGTATGATTTTTATTTCCGATGATAATTAACAAAAACGATTATTATTATTATTATTCTAATTTCATCTGCATCGTGGTACTCGTCGTCAGAGTTTTCATTATCAAGGCCATTTTATAGTCAACCGCATTCGAACTAGTCCAAATAATTTTCAATGTTCCTCTCTTCTAAATTTCTCCACAAAAATAAAATAAATGAAACATATTATATAAAACATTTTTTATCATACATTAAAAGTGAAACTACAACATAGTGATGCTAATATCTATCTCATGGTTGTAGGAAGATTATTTGGAGAATCCGATATAAATTACACTAAAAATAACAAAAAAATTAAAAGTAAAATTTTTTTTAAAAAACAAGCTTTTATTTAAATGCGCTAAAAAGAATGAAATAAACTTTTCCTTTAAAACTAATGACATCATTACACAATTTATATGATATAAAAGCTTGTCGCAAGATTTAAGTACTCGTATTTACTTAGTTTGAAAATTTAAAAAATTAAAATGAATCAGATCAAGTTATGTAATTTGCTTGTTTATCCACACAGGTGAATCTCTCGACAAGCTTTTATATCATGTAAATTGTGTAATGATGTTATATATTGATTGTAAAAAAAGTTTTAAAGGAAAAGTTTATTTTATTCTTTTTAACGCATTTAAATAAAAGCTTAATTTTAAAAAAGTTTTTTTTTATACTTTTAATTTAGTTTTTACTTTTTAGTTATCGCTGGACAGGTTTCTCAGTCTGTTCATCTCATTCAACGCATCGTTGTTGCTAAGTTGTTTGCCGGTTAATTTCGAACAGCAGCTAAATGAATTCTTGTAAAAAGTCTTAGACGAAAAACACAAAAAAAATTTTTTAATCCGCAATTTTTTCAATCTTTGTACAGGTCCTGGATAATATTGTTCTATTCACGAAAAAAATGTTTCGTGAGTTTACCTTGATGAATGACGAAGTTATTAAATGTTTAATTAAAATTTTGAGTAATTTTTGAAAAATCGTGAAAAAAAGTTTTCGGCATTCTATTTTTTAAATGAGTGATTCTAAAAGAGCAAAGCATGAGCTGTTTTGGTACGAAATGTCGATCCATTTGAACGAAAAAAATTCATGGGCAACAATTTAGACATCATTTTTACAAAAACGCATCAATTTTGACTCATTTAAAAAAATCGTACAAAATACAAGTACTATTATTTTGTAAAAAAAATCACACCGAGTTGTGGCAAAATAAAAGATTTTTCCAATTCTGTAGTTATTTTTTGTCTGAGTTTTATGGAAAAAAAATTAAATTGCTGTTTTAAAAACGTCAAAACTCGAAAAAAAATCCCCTCTTAGTTCTTTATTTGGCGATGTCAATTTCTTTTGGCGACCAAAATCGATCACCAAGCTACTTCACTTAGTGATAGGTGTCCGAAAGCTAGAATGAATTCGTTATCTCATCATAATATTTGTATAAAAATCGCCAAACTTAAAAAAAATCGCCAAATCCCCTTTCTCTATACTTCATTTGAGCCAAATTCCTACTTCCTATATGACATGTGTTTCGTGCTTACTTCCCGTGTGATATTTTGTGGTGCAAGGGATTTATAAATGTTCTCAAAACAAAAAACATACTAGTTTATATAGTTCACTGACAGTTGTGTCAAATTGCTAATTTTGTTAATTTACAGGCTTCTATAAGTTCCAATTAAATTAACTTACCTCTAACAAAATTGATACATATTTCCTTAAAAGATAACGCGTGCTTTACTTTTCTTATGTAAATGCTCAAATTTTGTATTAGTTCTTTAGAGTTAAACTTATACATATATTAGTTTGGGACACATTTTGACAGAAAATTTAATTTAGTAACTAACTTATAATAAGTCTAAGAGCTGTATATTGATTTATTAATCAAGTTGTGTCTACTATAGTTACTCGTATACTCAGAATATACTGCTCTTCTCATGGATATTCTAATAAAGTATTACAATTCTTGGAACTGATGTTCATTAACTAAATACACAGAAAGTGTCTGGAACGGATAACTATTGCGACAGGGTCTCGTTAACATTATAACAAGCTCGTTAACATTACATAAGAGATAACGAAAGAATTCGTAATGAATAAAAAAATATTAATTTATACTATGAAAAGTATGAAAGAAAGTAGATATGTTTGACTTTCTTGAAGAAACTACGCTAAAATAAAAACTTAGCTAAGGCAAAATTTTTAAATTTCGAAGACTGAAAAGTAAGGGTTTCATAATTACATTT